>JADLZK010012997.1:0-156387 GCA_015847255.1 Hyparrhenia diplandra
GAACCATCCGACCTGTTTCGTCGGGCCTCCATGGGCCTACATCGAGTCAGTGTGGACTGGCCCAGAAAGATCTGGCGGCCCAGATTGCGGTCCGCAACTGCTCAAATTCTTTTCACTCAATTGCGCAAGCAATGCAAAAAGAGGCAAGATATCGTCAGTTCATCACATTGAAAGGCAACCAAAAATCCCAAAACATCTCACAAGATGGCTTGCACTCTTCACCTTCGTCACGCGCGCCATCTCCTCCGTCACTTACCCTTGCAAGGCAACTGATCACGAGGCCGCGATCCGCCGCGACATCAATCCGTGCCGTATCAGCCTCCGTGCAACAGGTCCATAGGCCCGTGAGCCAGCCGCCGGTCGGCGTCCATCGCCGTGGACGGTGGACCGGCCCCACGCGCGCTGCCGTTTCATCAACGCTCGCCACGTTTGTGGCCGTGGGATTTATGGCAGCAGGGGCAAATACGTAACTCTCTCCCGCCGGTTTCGGCGGCCTCCTCTGGCTCGCTCCTCGCTATAAGCAGGCTCCACCGCTTTCGCAATGGCCACCTAATTCGCTCGGCGTCGGGGGAGAAAAGAAGCAAGCGCCATGGCACCTGGAAGATCTCTCCGTGCTGTAATAATTCCCTCCCCCCGCGCTGCATATTCATGACGATGGATCAATAGCAGTGCTGTTTTTAAAATTTTTTGGGTGGCTTGGTCACTGATCAAACACCATTCGTGTCGGTTCTCTTTGCAGGCGGCGGCAGCGCTGCTGATGCTGCTGGCGACGGCGTGCGCGCGCCGGCGGCGCATCCGTGGGGCCAGGGTGCCGGAAGCACGTTGCGAAGGTCACGGAGTACGGCGCGGTGGGGGACGGGAGGACGCTCAACACGGCGGCGTTCACCAAGGCGGTGGCGGACCTGTCGCGGCGCGCGCGCGACGGCGGCGCGGCGCTGGTGGTGCCGCCGGGGAAGTGGCTCACGGGGCCCTTCAACCTCACAAGCTGCTTCACGCTCTACCTCGACGAGGGCGCCGAGATCCTCGCGTCCCAGGTGAGTGATACGAGAAGGTCCCCCAGTCCAACCCCATGCTCCTCCCGCAATTTCGCTCGCCGCGCCGGCGTTCGGCTGCAGCGGTTACGTCGACGCGCTTAGCCGATGAACTGCCCACGTAATGGCGTAATTTAGGGCCCGTGACCTTGCGGTAGGTTACTATGACATGTGGGGCCTTTGAACGCCCGTCACAAAAAAACATAGGCTTCAGTTCATCACGGGACACCTCCCGTTTTCGTAGGCTGGTCTCTTCTTCGCTAGGGACAATGGCTTTTGCGCTGGGGGACCCTGAACCCGTCTTTTCTAAGCAAGCCACTACCAATTGATCTGCCATACCCCTATGCGGCTATGCACATGACATGCTCCCCAGAATGTCCTTGTGCTCTTGAACTTTCGTGATGAATGCCTTGGTTCCATTCCATGATTCCTTTGTGGGTCTTTTGCAACATCACTACATTGGTAATTTGGTATGACAGAGTGCATAGCCTGTAGATCTACATAGGAAGCATGGAAATGGAAATGTTTGTTTCTAGTGTATCATTTATTGAGAATCCAAAGCGTTTCATAAAGACCTGAATACTGAATATATTTCTCTTCAAACGAATGGGAAGTTTTGTTCTGTGATTTACTGAAGTTAATGTAGTCTGAGTAACGTAAAATGGGCAATAGAAACTTCAGTGGTGCTGGTACAGCATTGATAAACAATCCAAAACAGTTGCAAGTTTGTTATTTATACTAGTACAAAAACCTGATTACTACCACTTTCAGAAAACAATTTACAAGACTTTTTGTCTACCAAAGGTGTCTCTTAAATATGTATCCCAAGTACTCGACTGGCTTTGATTAACTCCCGACTCTGTACTTGGCAGTGGTTGCAACACCGAAAGGAGAAACCGGTGGCTAACTGGCTATTGAATACTTGTACTACAGCTTTTGATCACGCAATTGCTTAATTTATTGATGACTTATTTGTCAACAGGTCGAGTAGTTTTGATACGTCTGTTTTGAGGTCTAGCAAAGTTTGATTTGTGATGATGAAAATAAAACTGTTTCTTTTCCTTTATTTTTTGAATAAAAACGTTACTGTTTAGTAGTTTAGTATAGTGCTCACATGCTGGTTAAATTTATTATTATGCTATTGTCGCCTATGTATTGTTCGCACCATTTGCATCCGTCCACTGATCCCTATGCTGCTCATCTGCTTTTTTCAGGACATGAACCATTGGCCCCTCATAGCTCCCCTGCCGTCTTACGGGAGAGGAAGGGACGAGCCTGGCCCAAGATACAGCAATTTCATTGGAGGATCCAATCTCACTGACGTCATTGTTACAGGTACAGTACATATGCCCTATCTTCTAGTACTAGTAGTAGTATATCCAAGATGAGGTGGTAGCTGCAGAAATTTGACGAACTGCACAAATTTCAGGTAAAAATGGAACAATCAACGGGCAGGGGCAAGTCTGGTGGGACAAGTTCCACGCCAAGGAGCTCAAGTACACCCGTGGCCACCTCCTCGAGCTCACCTACTCTCATAACATAATCATCTCTAATGTCACCTTCCTCGACTCACCATACTGGAACCTCCACCCTACCTATTGCACGTACGGCTCTCAACTCTGAAAGTCTGAACTCATTGTTCCAGTGGTGGTTTCTGAAGAAGAAAAAAAAGGTTTCAGTGGTGAATCTCACGCATGCCATTGTTTTGCGCAGTAATGTGACCATCAGTGGCGTGACCATTCTTGCACCGCTGAATTCGGCTAACACCGATGGAATAGACCCAGGTAACTAGATCAGTTAGCTTTGAGAAGCATCCGTTTCTGATTCAGAACGCCATGTGACGTTTCATCGCCTGTGCAGACTCTTCCTCGCATGTCAAGATCGAAGACTGCTACATCGTCTCCGGCGACGACTGCGTCGCCGTGAAGAGCGGGTGGGACGAGTACGGCATCAGGTTCAATATGCCGAGCCAGCACATCCTCATCAGGAGGCTGACCTGCATCTCCCCCACGAGCGCCATGATCGCGCTGGGCAGCGAGATGTCCGGCGGCATCCGCGACGTGCGCGCCGAGAACAACGTCGCCATCAACACGGAGTCGGCCGTCAGGGTCAAGTCCGGCGCCGGGAGGGGCGGCTTCGTCAAGGACATCTTCGTGCGCGGCCTCAGCCTCCACACCATGAAGTGGGTGTTCTGGATGACCGGCAACTACGGGCAGCACCCCGACAACACGTCCAACCCCAACGCCATGCCCGAGGTCACCGGCATCAATTACAGCGACGTGTTCGCTGAGAACGTGACCATGGCCGGCAGGATGGAGGGCATCCCCAACGACCCCTACACCGGGATCTGCATATCCAACGTGACCGCCCGCCTCGCGCCGGAGGCCAACGAGCTACAGTGGAATTGCACTAACGTCAAGGGGGTCACCTCCAACGTCTTGCCCAAGCCATGCCCGGAGCTCGGCGCGCAGGGCAAGCGGTGTGCCTTCCCGGAGGAAGAGCTCGTCATCGGCCCACCGGAGCTGCCAAAGTGTAGCTACTGAGTCCGGGATGCTGAAAGAGATCACATAGTTCAGTGATAGATAGTCTAAACAGGCAGTTTGAGAAATGCAACTGAAATACGTCTGCCCAATCCATTTCACATTACTGCTTCCTCCAATTACAATGTTTGGCAGCGGTATATCGGTGACTAATACATATTATGCATCATGACGAAATCAGCAAAACGCACATGACCAAAGCAGAGCCTTTTTCCATTCCATATTCTGACCTTATAAGTACACAAGTTACATAATTGACAGACAACAACAACATCGGATTTGTAAGCCAAATTCCACAAAAAAGATGACAATTAACAAGCTGAGCAGAGTGTGTGCAAACATGGGCTGTCTGGTTGGTTCCTCTCATCACCGTCTTCCTCCCTTGCCCTTTCCCTTGCTCAAGAAGTGGTGGCGCTTCAACCTCTTCTTCCGGATCACCACGTCCGACTTGATGTTCTCTGAGAACGGCATGCCAAGGAGGGTGAGCAGCCTCAAGGCCTCGTTGTCCGTCTTGGCGCTGGTGACGATGGACACGTCCATGCCGTTCTTCTTCCCGCCCACCTCGTATGGGATCTCCGGGAACACGCCCTGATCACGGAGGCCCATGCTGTAGTTGCCGTGCCCGTCGAAGCTGTTGGGGTTGACACCCAGAAAGTCCATGGTCCTAGGTAGCCCAAGGTTGATGAGCCTATCCAGGAAGTTGTACATTATCTACAACCAAGGACAAAAAATTAAGCTCACAATTCCAACTTGCATAGCAGAATATATACTAGAATGAATCATTCCAAACTGCCACGAAATTCTAGTTTCATACACCAAGGCACCAAGCTGTCTGTCAATTGTGAATGTATAAAGTATGAACTTTGAGTAGACCAAATGAACAATAGAATGGGGCTCACCCTGCCGCGGAGGGTGACTGCGATACCGATGGTGTTTCCCTCACGGATCTTGAAGCTGGCCACTGACTTCCTGGCCTTGGTCTTGACGGGCCACTGCCCGGTGATCATGGCGAGGTCCTTCATGGCGGCCTCCAACCCTTGGAGTTCCCTGCATCCGCACCCAGCCCACAGTTCACCACAATCTTCTCGATCTTGGGAACCTAGTCGTTCGAACCAACCGCACACATCAAAGTCAAAATCCAATCACTACAAGGAATTAACCTAGGCGCCTGGCTACGACTACGCGGAGAAATGGCAAGCCTTTTCTGCGGCGAGGAGCAGGGTCGAGCACCTGGTGGACATTGGTGTAGCCGAACTCCTCGGTAATGAGCGGGACGACCTTTTGGTCGTAAACGGCCTTGAGCCTGTGCACCCTCTGGGCCTCGGCTGGGTCGACGAGAACGATGCCGGAGGGTGAGGTCGGGGGCGGCGTGGCCTTGGGCGGCGCCTCGGTCGCGGCGGAGGCGACGACGCGGAGAGCTCGGCGAGGAGGCGCGGAGGGCAGGAGCAGGAACGGGGGACGGAGGAGGAAGAGGCGGTTGTGGCGACGGGGAACGGCGTGCCCGAGGAGGGCAGGGTCACAGCCGAGGCTGCCATTGAAGCGGGGTGCGCGGAGGCGAACGCGGCGCGGCTTATGCGATGGATGAGGAAGACGGTTGCTGGATAAGGCGTCGGCTGTGCCGCTAGCCAGTCCAGTGGTTCTCTGGGCTGGGCCTTCTTTAGTCGTGTGCTCTAGAGTGAACAGACAGAGAAGGCCAAAGCCCATCAAGCCCAGGCCAAGATTGCTCAATGGATCATTAAACTTTCCTTAAACCAAATAAGCCTAACATAATGTTGCGGCCTTGTTTTGCTAGTAACGAAGTTCAGATCGCGATTAACATCGGATATTGAGGTGATGAGTTAGTACCACACCGCGGGGTGACAGGCATAGAGCTGCTGAGGCGTGTACAAAAGAAGGCACATGGCTACAGTCCAACTCATACCTTTCTCGGCCTTTTGGCTAAGATCAAGTGTAGTATCTGTTCTTATCAGTTTAATATCTGATATGTGGGACACGTGCCCACAATGATATTAAATTTATTTTTTGTGGGAAAGAATCTAATATGGTAGCTTCAAGGTTCTATCAAGGTTGTGTCGCCCTAGGGTTGCACTATTGCTTGGGCTTTGAATTACAAACCCCAAACAAATCAAAATTAGAAACAAAAAAATGTTGAAAGTTGACATGAAGAAATAAATATGCTGAAAGTTAATTTGAATTGGATTGGCACATGAAGAATATTTAGTTGTTTAGAGTAAATTCTTAGGCGCACAAAAAAAGGAAGGGAAAGACCTGTGTTAGTAATAACATCTAATATTTGAACCACATTTTCACTTTATATTTAAATTTATTTTTGTGAGGGAGGTTCACTTTATATTTAAATTTATTTTTTGTGAGGGAGGGCTCACTAACAATTTGGTTCTTGAGTGTCACCTAGCCGTTGCACAGGCAGGGCTTGGCACACCCCCAACAAATTAAAACTTGAAGCATCTTGAAGTTTTCAACTCATTGATGGATTAATATTGGACATGATTTTGACTGTAGATCAGATCTTAGTTTTCCTATCATGCATGAGTTGTACTTTGCAGTAGGTTAAACCGTACACAGCATAGTTTTAGAAATGTTACAACTTACAAATGCATGAGTTGTACTTTGCAGTACTAGTTACTAAACCGTACTCGGCATAGTTTTAGAAATGTTACAATGTCGCCCAGCCTTTGCACTGTTGGCAACTTGGCACACCCTAACCAAATCAATTTTGAAAGTGTCATATCACGAATGAGATTTGGATTTAGATTGTAGATCGGATCTTTAGTGCATCTAATATTATACTTTGCATTACTTACTCAATTCAATCCCCTTCCGAGGAGGAGGCCTCACCGCAGCCCTGAAACTCTCTTCGCCGGCGCCGGCGCCATGTACGCCAGGTGGACCGACAATCCGCCGCAGACTCTGACAGCGCCTGCGATTATCGAGATAAGATTATCTCGTCCCATTCATCGGCATCGAAAAGGCAAAACAATATCACGGGATCTGTCGTCACATGCGCATGCATGCCGCGTTCGGTTTGTTAAATAATTGAGCCAGTCGCTGGAACCGGATTTGGTAGGTCCCAAGCCGGCCAACTCCCAACGGCCAACCGTGTCTGTGTGTCTTCACGCTTCAGTTGTCAGTCAGTTTAGTTTCAGGCAGAGCGCCCCACATGTCCTGTTCCACCGGCGACTTGGGGCGCCCGGCAGCAGCACGGCCACTATTCCGGCAACGACGACAAACAACGCCACGAGCCCACGACGACGCTGGTCCTGGTCGCCTGTACATGAATGAACCCGCCCGGCACAACCTGGGCGTTTACAGTGTTAACAATGTTAATGCTAGCAAAAGTGCAAAACACTGTCAATCCATCAGCATGAATCCTAATGGAATCCGTCTCTTGTTAGATTAACACACGAGATGCTCACAGACAGGGACCGCGCGCATGGGTCGTTTCGTATAAACCGTACTCGCATAAGTTTGGGAATTCAGAAACGTTGCAACGCGGTCCTTTCCGTATAAACGGTACCGCATAAGTTTAAGAATTCATAAACGTTGCCGTAAACGATGTACGCCAGTTTGGACCGACGGGATGCGGTTGGGAGGCTCCAACCCTCGTTTTTTAGGATGGAGATCGAGAGTTCTCGTTGTTTGGTTCATCGATTTTGGGGAAAAAGCAAAACGTATCTTTGTGTTTGGTTGGAGGGATTGGGAACAAAACGGATGAGGGCCGCGTCCGGGGTTATTGGTGACACTTTTGCATCGGAACCCTAAAGTTTATTGAAATCTACCAAGGTTAGATTTAAAATTTCTTCTCCAACTTTTATCAAACCAACCCTAAGAGTGCTAAAGTTGTCCACGTCATTCCTAAACGTCCGGACAGGAAGCGTTTTTGACAACAGTTGTCAGTCAGTTCCGTTTAGGTAGAGCGCCCCCCGCATGTCCTGTTCCACCAGCGACTTGGGGCGCCCGGCAGCAGCCGGCCCCTATTCCGGCAACGACGACAAACAACGCCACGAGAAACACGCTCGGCCTGAGGCGTTTACAGTGTTAACAATGTTAATGCTAGCAAAAGTGCAAAACACTGTCAATCCATCGGCACGAATGGACTAATGGAACCCGTCTCTTGTTAGAATTAACACACGAGATGCTCCACAGACAGGGACCGGGCGGATGGTTCCTTCCCCATCTAAACCGTACTCGCATAGTTCGCTCCGTCCCCCTTCTCTCACCAACCAAAACGTTGCAGTAAACGAGGTTGGAGTTTTTTCAGTGCATGCAATGCAGTTTTTGAGTGCATGCAAAACGCCACTGTTCTTCAAACGACAATAGAAAAATATATAGGGGGGGCACTGTCAGTAGCACGAATGCACGGTGTTACTGTACAATCGATACGTACAGTACAGAGTCAGAGATCAGAGACCGCTACACTATGAACATCAACGGTGCTGGTAGTTACTAGGAGTACTAAGCATCACCCACGGCACCGGCAGTGTGCTCCACCTGCCCGTCCCAAATCATGGTTCATGCAAGAGCGCTACCTGTTTCTGACTATCTCGAAATTATTCCTCGATCTGCACTTGTATTGACAGGAAAGCACACGCTAGCACTCGTATATACATCAAAATGCTAGAGGATCTATCTAATGTGAGAGCCTGAGGGGGAGAAGAAGGTGTAAAAACAGCAGGATTCAGAAGCTAATTAAAGCATTCAGGTAGGTCTTATTGGGTGGCGTCTAGGGCCTCCCTCCTCCTGATCCTCTTCTTGATCTCCTTCTCCAGCTCCTCAGTCCCTCCCACCTCCTTGAGCTCCTGCAGCCAAATGATTTGTTTATTGTAAGTTTCTTCTGCACAGGTACAGGTTCATATGGAATGAACAAATCTGCATAATCGAGTTGGTGCTATGGTTAGCACAGTTCAGTTGAGTGAGTTGAGACTACTAACCTTGGGCCCCAGGAACAGGCCGTAGGGCACACCCTGGAACTTGTCCATGTGATGTATCTGCAGGCAGGAGGAGCAATTACAACACAGGCAGGTAGGCAGGCAGATGGGGCAGAAGAGAAGGCGACGGTACCGGACCGGACCTGATGGGCGGCGGCGACACGGCGGAAGTAGGGCACGTTCTCGATGGGCCCGACGGGGAAGCGGCGGTGGACGAGGCCGTCGTGCACGAACATGTAGGCCATCCCGAACAGCGTGATGCCCAGCCCCTGCAACGCCGAGGCACGTCAGACACAGAGCAGAGCCGGCCGACGGACCGAGCGTGCACGTGCACGTGCCTTGGTTGCCATCGCACGCGACAGCAGAAACAAACGCCACGAGGGGCACGAGGGGGTGGTCGCGTACGTAAAGAGACTCCTCTTCTAATCCTCTTTCTCTAACCCTCTTTCTTCTGTACTATAGTTTATTATCTCGTGCCCGTGTGCCGTGTCCTAGCAAGTCTTCTTTTTGACCGGCGCGTCAATGTCGCTAGAGGCCAGCACTAGGCGGCCGCCGGCCGTGGACGTGGACGCCGATGTGTGGATGCGCCGGCGACGTGGGTGCGAGAATGATTTGCCTTTCCTTTCTGATGATGTACTACTACGCTACGTTCCACACGCCTGCAGCCTGCTGGGTCAAATTCTAATGTTTTTGTTGGGACCGACCCCCGACTCCGAGTGGAAATGGAGGTGGAGGCGAGAAAGCAACGGCAGGAAAGGAATCGTCGTCGGCACTGGGCAGAGAGACCACCGGGAGCCTGGAGCAGCAGGGACTCACCGCGCCGAAGCAGAGGCCCGGGATGAGGCCCCGGTTGAAGAAGCCGTAGGCGAGGAGAGACATGGCCGGGACGGCGTTGACGATGGCGAAGACGTCGTTGAGCTCGAAAGGGCCCGTCGCGTGGCCGGTGGTGGGACTCGTGCATGTGCCACAGCGACGCGTGCCACAGCGCACGGTGCGCCCACCGCGCCCAGAACTCCATCCCCACCTGCAAACCACCACCAGAGACGAGATCTTTTTCGGTTACCTGCTGCTGATTTTTCGGTTTCGATCGCCGATCGTGGCCGAGGAAACGGACGAGTCGGGGAACTCACCGCGGCGCCCACCGAAAGCGCGAAGGTGCCGACCATCTCCGTCACCGGGATCTCGCCGCCTCCCTGACCAAGCAAAGTATCCGTCCATGAGTGGGGATCGATCGACATGGCGGATGGAATGGAATGAAATGAAATGGATGGACAGGAATCGGTGCTGTACCGCCATTTGCCAGGCGAAGCGGTAGTAGACGGCGGCGGCGGCCATGGACGTGATCCCGAGGCTGGACATGACCGCCGCCACCAGGTACGTCCGCCGCTCCGACTGCTTCCGCGCCTTGCGGGCCGCCACCGCCACTCGCGCGGCCTCTGCCTCCGCCTCCTCCCCTGCGCGTCCCCTCTGTCGTCGCCGTGGGGGAGCGACCACGGCCTCGTCCTCCGGCGCCGCGCGCGCGAGCACGGCGCGCCGGGCCGCGGCGGCAGCCGGAGGCGCGAGCACCAGCGACCGCGGCCGCAGCCCTGCATGCGCGGGGGCAAGGCCGGGCGCGGGCAGGGCCTCCGGACACGGCACGGGGCGAGAGGGGATGGGGCGGCCACCAGCCTCGCGACGGACATGGCTTGGCTGCGCGCGCGGTCACCGGTGGGAGGGAGGGGGGAGAGATGAGAGGGACAGTGGTTGTGGTTGGGCAAGTGTCGCGAGCCGGTCGGCCGGAGTAGTTTTGGGCGTCGGTACACGGGAGCGCGGGGTGGACGACGAGGACGAACAAGTGGGCCGGTCGTCGTCGTCGTCGTCGTCGTCGGTGGACGGTGGCAGTGGTGGGACGGGAGTCAACTTGCGGGCATGGAGATGGATCCGTGCGCCGGCCGGAGCGGGAGAGCGGCGCTGCCTTTATACTGGGAATGGGAATCGCGAGCAAGGAGACGGGTCCGTCCAGTCCACGCGGATACTGTTACCATTGCTGTGCGTGCGTGCGAGCTGACTCACCCTCTCCCAGTCACGGCCACCACCTGACGTCGTGACCTGACCTCGCGTGCGTATTTTAGCGAGGGAACGTACGGGAGGAAGGCGTGGGCGTCGCCGTCGCTGTCCTCCTTGCGTTCTCACTGCATATGCTGCTGCCCTGTAGGCTGTACTACTGCCTGAATCATCAGGTCAGTCGGGCTAGTGTTAATCGTGTCGCCGTCCTGGTGTCCTCGCGGCTGCCTGGATGCGCTTCGATCGGCCGGCCGGGGAGGGCCATTGGAGTGTCCCGGAGACGAGGGCCGTCCCATCCCGGATAGGAGTAGGTGCGGCGGGCAGCCTAGGGTAGCCAAGCCACCGCGGCGGCAGTGGAAAAGGACAGCGCGGGCACATGGCCATGGCCGGGCGGGCGCGCGTCACCACGTGGCGGGAACGGGTTGCCTGCCTGTCCCCGCGAGCGCGCACCACTGCATGCCGACCCGCCGTTCCTTCTTTGTCCTGTCGATCCATCCATCCCTGTCGTGTTCCACCATTTCTATCCGGAGCGTCTTCTTTCTACCTCTACGCAACGTCAAGCACTTTGGCTCCAGAAAATCTCTCCTGGAACCGCACTGCACGTGATTGAATCCAAGATTGGTGAAATGTCAAGATAGATAGGTTGTGATGAATGAAATATTCAGCTGATCTCTGTCATTCCCAGCATTGCGTTGCGTCTTAAAATAACCCATTCTAGTCTATTCATTCATGGCTCGTGACCAGCGCGAGATAGCCGGTGAATTACTTTACTGTCGCCTGCTTTCACAATGCGTTCTTCGTCGTATAATTATCCTAAGCAATTCTGGCCCACTCCCATACTGTATCACCCCAGTAGTACAAGGCTTGTCACCTAGCATAGTGTAGGAGGAGCTATAGCTCTTTCGTGCAGGAATTGTAGTGGAGCCAATCGAAGCCCTTCTTTGCCTCCACCGTTTCGTAGTTTATTTTATGGCAGAGCCATAGCCATTTCAACCCATTCTATAGTAATCTACAGGTTCAAGCACTGTGGTACATTTTTTTAGGCGAATTCTCTAGAATTTCGGCACCAATTCGATGTGCACCCATTCTACACATGAAATCCAATAATGTGCGATAGCATCAGGATGCAGTTGTGTTCCTGTAACGGCACTCACTTTAGCTAGTACTTCTTATCACAGGCACAAAACTATATGGAACACGTACTCTGGCCCAAGTCTCCACTAGCTGGACATGACAATATGGCAATGCGCCGGAGTACCGCACGCATGCAGCCCGCGCGCCTCCTTTTCTTTCCTCCGCGTTGCATTGCAGAGTCCGAGACGGCTGAGGCGAGGTACGTGTCAACACCGGGGGTCCTCCGCTGTCTCCCGGTGCTCTGCATGCCGCCCCACTACGGATCCCACTTGCCGACGCCCACAGCACCCGGCCTCATGGCGAATATACAAGCAAGCTAGGTAGACGCACGACGAGTCGACGACGACGATGCAGCGCACCGCACCGTCGGCCTCGGGGTCGATCGGGCTCCCTCGCCCGGACACCTGGTGAGATCGATGGATGCTAGTGGTGGCGAGGCGACCGGGACGAGAAAGAAAGCGAGTGCCTTGATGAGTGAGTGCTTCATGCATGGTGGGTGGTGGCGACGCGAGGTTTGGCGACCCCAACTCGACCGACCGCGGGGGCCGCCGTAGTGGCGCTGCCTGCCCCGCGCCGCGTTTGCTCGGGCTCGCCGACACGTAGCTCGCCTGCCGTGCAGGATAACTAACTCCATAGGCCCACGTGTAGCGCCTATGGCTCTACAGAGATAGATCTGTCATAGGTCAAAACGACTAAACGAGGACGAAATATCGGAGACGGGGAACTTTCCATGATTTGGATTGGATGGGATAATGCACCTGCACGGTACCGTCTTCCTTCAATCCTTCCCTTTCATGCTAGTACATGACACAGCACCAATTGCTTGCTAGTACTCGGCTAGCTGACAACTCCTACGAACTCGCCCACACATTGCACGTCTACTGCACCAAATCACGATGCCGCCGGTCACCGTGAGAGCCCGTCAACACCGTGACTGTCACACAATCTTTTTATACTTTTCTATAGACATTAGAAATGTTTGAATCACCCTTGGATGATGATCCAAAGTCTATCACGCGTACAAGAAATGTTGGTTATTTTTCTTATACCAAACCGACCGCGGGCCGCCCGCCGTAGTGTCGCCGCATGGAGGCCCACAAGAAAATAAAACAACATTTCTTGCAACGTGGTAGACCCTGGATCATCATTCAAGTGCGCGATCTGTCATCAACTGTTAGACACAATTTTACCACAGCAGACAAGAGACGATTAACAATGTTTTTCTATGAAAAAGCAAAGACAAAAGAGTTAGTGTCCTAGCACAAAGGACATGATACAGAATTGAACAATTTACCACAGCAAACGAGAGATAATAAATAATATTTTTCTATGAAAAAACAAGAAAAAAAAAAAAGACCCTGCGGTACGATCGAGCGGGACGTACGATGCTGATTCGTTTGTATGACATGCTCGCATGGTTTAGCTGAATTTGCGGGGCTCCATGGTTTGGCTTCTCTCTCGTGGTCGCAAGCTTTCTTTTTTAAAATTCTTTTGAAAGAGAGATAGGTACTAATCTTAATTTTTTATTGGGAGTTGCTATATATCTCTTTCACAAAAAAAAACAACCAACATTTCTTGCAACATGGTAGACCCTTGGATCATCATCCAAGGGTGAGATCTGTCATCAACTGTTAGCTAACACAATTTTACCACAACAGACAAGAGACAATTAACAATGTTTTTCTATGGAAAAGCAAAGACAAAAGAATTAGTGTCCTAGCACAAAGGACATGATACAAATTTGAACAATTTTACCACAACAAACAAGAGACTTTTTTCTATGAAAAAACAAGACAAAAAAAGGACCGTGCGGTACGAATATTACGATACAATCAAGCGGGACGTACGATGCTGATTCGTTTGTATGACATGCTCACATGGTTTAGCTGAATTTGCGGGGCTCCGTGGTTTGGATTCTCTCTCGTGGTCGTAAGATTTCTTTTTTAAAATTCTTTTTCGAAAGAGAGATAGGAACTAATCTTATTTTCTTATTGGGAGTTCTTTATATCTCTTTTACAAGAAAAATAACCAACATTTTGCGGCGTGGTAGGCCCTTGGATGATCATCCAAGGATGAGATCTGTCATCAATTGTTAGCTAACACAATTTTATCTCAGCGGACAAAGAGACAATTAACAATGTTTTTCTATGGAAAAGCAAAAGACGAAAGAGTTAGTGTCCTAGCACAAAAGGACATGATCTGATTTGAACAATTTACCACAACAAACAAGAGACAATAAAATATATTTTTTATGAAAAAACAAGACAAAAAAAAAAGGACCGTGCGGTACGAATATTAGGATAGAGCGGGACGTACGATGCTGATTCGTTCGTATGACACGCTCTCATGGTTTAGCTGAATTTGTGGGGTCCGTGGTTTGGCTTCTCTCGTGGTCGCAAGATTGCTTTTTTTAAAATTCTTTCGAAAGAGAGATAGGAAAGGTGATATTTTCATATGGGAAGACACATAAGAAAGCAGAGTTATCAGTCTGGTCTGTTCGGTAGCACAAGAAGCCAGCCGCTACGGCTGCCATACCGAGTCACAGAGCACACTGTCATCAGCTCTGTTAGTCACAAGATAGAATAGGCAGACTCTGCCTGTTTGTGTGTGAAGCTAAAAATGATAAATACTACATGAGACTCGAATCGAGCGTCGCTACTTCCAAAATTCTTCTGGTAAAAAAAAACTAGTGCACAACTGCAGACCAGACCACCTCACTATTCAACTTTCAACACCCACCTTTTTCTTCAGAAGGGTATCAAAACACCTCTTTGAGGAACATCCAACATCTGGCTAAGCTCAAACAAGATTCCAATAGTTTCTGCATCAACGTCAATGTATTTTCCCTCTATACGTTCGTCACATGTGAGGCGCTTTCGGGCAATTGTATCTACTTTGTGAAAGACAACACACTTCGCTTTCTTTTATGATCAAGTTAGTACTCCTGCAGAAGCTCCTCACTTGGAATTCTGCTCAGCCTGGCTGCCATCACTAGCACTTGCTTGCTGCAAAGGATTTCTCAGATATGGCGAGTCTTTGTACTTGGCATATATCGGCAAGTTCAGTGCCTTCTCTGCTATTTTTCTATCCTCGTGAATCCTCTCTATCAAACTCTCAAGCGACGGAAAGTTGGCCTAAGAATTTCAAAGGGATGCCACAAGTCAGGTACATGCATTCAATCTCATGGAACAGTTGTCACCGCTAGCCTGCTAGTATAAAAATCTGCTTGGCCCTCAATTACCTGGGGTCTGATGTAGCCAACAATGGCAAGGCGCAGCTCCTCACCATAGAAGTCCTCAACAAAATCATGAAGCAACCAAGGTTCCTGCAATGGAAGCCTTTTAGAACAAAGTATAGAATGAACATAGAAATACTGTAAAGAACACTCACCGCTGTCTTCTCAGTGTTGTCGAAATATGGGTTCCAGCCAATGCTCATAACCATCTTATATATACCACGTGTTGAAAGTCCAGCCCAGCCAAAGTATACCCCAGACGTATGCTCTGACACGACGTCGGCAAAGTTCTCTGCTGGTAAATTGGCTACAGTATAAAAAAACAAAAACATCAGTTCTCCAGATGAAAACTTGAGTGCAGTAGTATCAAATAAACAAATATTCCTACAGAATAGTAAAATACTATGCAAAATGACCCATATTGCGAAACATAAAGTATAACATATAAGAGTACAATTAGTCAAAGGCAAGAGCCATTAGGAAACAGAATGATGGCACATCAACCAATATGTAAGCAAATACATATCGTTTTGGTGAATCCTCCCTCTGCTCTAACAAATAAGACTTTTTGTCTTGTCCTAAGTCAAGACACCAGTAGGAAATGTGTTGAAAATATATGATAAGCCAATGGTTTCATGCTGGTTTGCAGGCCCATTCTGTAATGGACATCATTTGGTCATACTTCCCGAATATAAACATAGCTGCCCCTTTTTTGTTATGCTCCCTCCGATCCATAATGCAGGTCGTTTTAGTTTTGTGCTGAGTCAGACTTCTAACTTTGACTATGTTTGTAGAACAATGCACCAACATCAAATTAGTTTAGTCAAATCAACCATGAAAAATATACATAGTGCATTTATCAGGTATTTTAGATGTTTATATATTTATATGTTTTTAATAAACTTGATCAAAATATCTACAACATCAAATTAGTTTAATCAAATCCATCATGAAATATATACATAGTGCACTTATTTGGTATTATAAATGTTAATATGTTTTTAACAAACTTGGTCAAAACTAGAGAAGATTGTCTAGCAACTTTCTTAGTGAAGCAAAATGCTGAACTGATTCAAAAGTAAACAAGCTAGTTATGGAAGCATCTGAAGGCCCATTCAATGAAACAAAAATGAGATGCTAAACGGCTGTTATCTGTAAGCTTTCTGTTTTTAGCCCACCATACCTGTTGGTATTCCTAGTACTTTAGAACCACGGCCAAATCCTTTGATCACAGGTCCACTGATAAACCATGGTTCTATTGGTAACGTACCTTCAATCCCTGCACAGAAAATTTATTCACAGATAAGCTTAAAGAATACATATGTTCTCTGAATGAACAACAGTAATAGACAAGTTCAAGAGTTCTAACATACAATCATTAAATGGTGGCAAACCCCACTTCTCTAGCCTTACATCAAGGAGGGAATCAATCACCTCATCAGCAGAACTGAACTCAGCAGTCATTTTGGGTACCGAGGGTACAGCTATGACATGCATTCCCGCACCTTTTCCAGCCGCAACACCTGGCCTAGCACAAAACCATTATTTACAGTGTTGAGAGGTAATTCTTCACGAAAAATACAGATGCTAATGTCAGCTCAGAACTATACATGTATAGGGAAGATAAAATAAACAATTACTTCAGTAGAAATTCTGGTGTCATGCATGACTGTGTATTTTTCTTATTGAACACGCAAAATATTTGTGTCCCATTTCATTAATAACTATAAGAGAGGAGAAAATACAAAGGCGAAAAGGATAAAATCCAAAGACACCCAAGACAAGAAACTCTAAAAATCAAGAAGAGAGGTAGCCACAGGGAAAAAAGCTGACCAGCTACCCCAAAACTAAAATCACACGCCTCATGTAAATGCCCTGACCAGCTGCGGGTTTGCACAAGTACCAGCTGAGCACCAGAGGAAACACTCATCTGCCAAATATGGAGTATAACATTGTTCTCTTGTTAAAATGCACCATGGTAAACATTTTTTGTCATTAGTTAAAATCTCGCGTGTTTGCACAAGTATACATCGAAAACAGGATTTTAGTAGCCTTCCTATGTTTCAGGTTGGAAGACTGCACATAATGTTTTTCTCAAGAGTATAGCATATATAGCATAAAGTTTCAGAAGGAAAAACGTACAAGGAATCCTCGATTACTAGGCAATTTGAAGGAGTGGTGTTCATTCTTTTTGCAGCTTCCAAAAATCTGGAATACCATCACAACAGCACATTGGAAATAAGAAATGAGATGAATTAAGCAAATCTGGAGTATCAGAGATGATGACATATCTTACATATCTGGGGACGGCTTCCCCTTCTCTACTTCGTCGCCACCAACAATTGCAGAGAAAGACTCCTTCCATCCTATACAAGGCATGAACAAATTCACTAATAAATAACTTCACTGCACAAATTAAAAAAGGAAGCCTAATCATATTTTCTAGAGATACCTTGATGGTAGGAAATTTTGGCCACAATATTAGATCTTGGTGAGTTTGAAGCCAAAGCAGTAGGCACCCCATTACTCCGTAAATGTTTTATCAGTCGATTAGATCCTGGAAGAGGTTTTATGTTGCACCACCTGTAATATGAGGTGTAGTAAATCAAGGATATTTAGCAACTCAAAAAAGAAAAAGGAGAGAACTAACTGTCAAGGAAACAAGCATCCACATCTAGAAATGATGAAAGAATCGTCAATGGATCTTGTCAAGAAGATGCAGATATACAGTCAAATCAAATGCATCTAAATCCCATCCCCTAAAATAGTATTTCATTACAACTACTGCAAACAATACGAAAATATACAAGCACATAGAAGATCCAATGGCATTACTGTTCACTGAGCATTGGAGTAATCATTGAGAGGAACTCTTCTGTAGAGTAAGGGAGTCCATAGTCTTCTAAAACAACAGCGGCAGCTTCATAAGGTGTCTTCCCAACTAGCTTGTGAGCTTTTCTTGCTATCCCAGGTTTTCCCATTTTTGGCAAGAAACGTTTTTATCACCTTACTTACAATGGAACCTGCCAATTAATACAATCAAGAAAATCAAAGTTGGCTCAGTCAAGTGAATTTAGTACAGACTCTAAGCTTCAAAAAACATCAACTATAAGTGTTTTCAGCTACCTGTGTTTAAAAGGGTGCCATCCAAATCAAGAATGACATGGGAAATAAGCTGAGAAATGGGCTTCGGTGCTGACATTCCAAGCACAAAACAGTTCAATGCACCAAAAGACAAGTTATCTGGGAGGCACAACCTGACAAATGTCCAAACAGATTAGACATATATCACAATTGATGGCATAAACAGTTGAAGACACATGAACTTAGTAACTTTATACCATGGTATGTACTTTAGAATGCCTCAAAATGCAACCTATTCCTATGGTTATGCCCCCACAAAAGACTTAGCTCTATTAAGTTGTGTCATCCGTCCAAATTTGACAGTTGGGAAGGAGTAGGGGGGACTCATACCAAATTCATACTGCCATGTTTCACATATCAGTGGCCTAATCGTACTGCGTGCGCTGAACGAAGCAAATTAAATCGAAAGCTTTGATATGACATACAGTATGCATCTGGCAAGAGAAAACAAGGCTGCAGGTGCTAGGGCGTCCTTACCTTGGCAAGGGAGGCCGGTCCCCTCCGTTCTAGGAGTATGCCGACGGGGAGGGAGAGCGGCGCGGAGGGAGGTCACCGGGGTAGGACGTCGAGCAAATCAGCACCGGCAGCAGTCGCAGGCTCGCAGTCTCGCAGATGCACAAGAGGAAGGAGGCGTCGGGATCAAAATAATTTTTTTGAGCGAAACCGGGGTCAAAATAAATGGGTCCGAGTGTTAGAAAAAGTCCATCTCCAGGCCCAGAAGGCCAATCCCGTCCCGTCACCGCTCAAGCCTCACCAACCCACCAAGCCCGAATCTCGACGCAAAAAAACCACGGCCTCAAAACGCCCTTCCCCGCATAGCTAGGGTTTCCCTCTCCCCCCTCCTCCGGGCAACTCGGAAGAGTGCGCGGCTGCTGCTACCCGGCGGCCCGGCGGCGGTGAAAGCCGCGACGACCCAACGCAGAACAGGCGCCATGGCTGCCCCCGAGGCGTCCTCATGCTACGTCGGGATCGCGCGGCAGTCCGCCGCCTTCCGCCTTATGAAGCAAATGGTACGTGATCTGACCAGTAGTGTCCTCGCGCTTTTTGTTTTGTGTCAATTGAAAGAACTGAGTATTTTGTGACCTGGGAAACCTGACACGTGAAGGTAATCATATTTACCAGCTTCAGCCGCCAATAGTTCGTTAGCACTAGTAATTGTTTTGGATGAATTATCTAGACTAAAAAGGTGTTAATGCTAATTACATAAAAACCATAGCATTTTAGTCACTCGATGAGAATTAATCGCTAGCTTTGTTCTATTTTTTGGAATTGTTGGGACAACAACATACATGAACTAATGAACTGTGGTTTTGGTAAATTGCTTGCTTCTCCTAGTTTTGCTAAATTTATGTGTAATTATTTTCGGTATACTTAATAATTCTACAATGATCAATAAACTTACTAATCCTATACTATGTTAAATACATTATTAGGGATGGGAAGAAGGTGAAGGCCTTGGCAAAGACAAGCAAGGCATAAAGGGTCATGTTAGAGTGAAAAACAAGCAGGACACACTAGGTCCACTCTCTCTTCTAGAATTCCTGGGTTTCAAAACTTTCTGATTAGAGAACTTAAATGGTCACAGCTGATTTTGTTGATGCATGACTCTGATTTTGTATGCAGGTGTTGGTGTAGATAGCCCTCATAACAAATGGGTATACGATACCACCCAATTTGACAACATACTGAAGAAACTGAAAGTGGTATGGCAAGTAAAAGATTACCTTTCAGTTCCACCGATGAAGTTCCAATTTACAATGTCTAATAATTATTCTCATCTTTTTCTTGTGATTTTGGTCGTTGTTTTTCTCTGCAAAAGCAGCAATCAGCTAATCCTATTCAAGAAGGTATAACTTGCACATTGGTTTTATATTCTTGTTTTGAAATTGTTCTTAATAATCATGCCCATATTTTTCCTTTTTTCAGAGGTTGCAGCTGTAAAAAGTGATTCGCCTGACGTCACACCAAAGAAAGACAAATCAGCAAAAGATGAAGTTACTAAAGTTACTCGACCTCAAGGAAGGTTGGTTGGAACCTAGTTTATTTCGATTCATCAGCTTATTTTATTCATTTCCTGTACATGATAACTTCCTTTTCTTAGATACAAGAAAAGAGAGAGGGGGAAAAGTGTGAGCTCTTATTCAGCAACGGATCTTCAAGGCATACTTGTAAGGAATTTTCTTTTATCTGTGTTTGTTTCTCTTAAATAAACTCTGAGTATCATCATTGAGCAATTATTTCTTGCACAGTGCATACAATGTGTGTTTGTTTGTGTTATTAACTCTAATTTGTTTAGAGCATCTCTTGTCTTCCATTTTTTTTTCCTTTTTGCAAAAAAGAAAAAATGCGACTCTCCAACAGTTTGTATGTGAAATCTGTAAAGATAAGCACTTGGTTGATCTCCTCTCGAACTCCCAGAAATGTGTGTGCATTCCCACTGTTTTTCTCTGGCTGCTGTTGCCGACGCCTTACCGGTTAGGGGGGCTGCCTGTAGGCACCTGGGGAGGGGGGGGGGGGGGGTGTGGAGGGGGCAGCGGCAGTAGGTTATGGGGCTTATGTGGCTGGCTGGGCGGTGGCAGCAGTTGTTTTTTTTTTTGGCAACCAAATATTGCAAACTATCAGCAATTGAACTCGTTGCCCAGTACTCATTTTGGCCACTTGGTATAATCAATGATTTAGCAAGTGTTTGAAGGAAATTTTAGGATGCTCTGCTAGTGTTAAGTACTACTGTGCTGTGAAGCACTGTATGCATTTGAATTATTTAAGCTACAGTTATGTTAACTGGCCTTGTTCAGACATCTAAAGTAATCTGTCCTGGCACAGGTACGCAAAAATGAAGATAATTCCCAAGTAGATCAGAAAGTTGAACCAACGTGCTTGGATGAACCGGATCCCATCATCTGCCCGGATGCAGGTCAGTAGTTTACTGTGTGTTTGTTACTGGCTGTTTTTTTATCCTGCCTTCAGTATTGCCTGAGCTTTTGGCCCTTTAATTCCTTATATTGATCTGAGTTACCTTATGTTACCAGAATAGCATGTAAGATTTGAAAAATTAATGCTCTAAACTTGCCAGGGTCTGCTCATTAGCTATTGAAATCAGAGTGCTTGAAATGAAATCAGGTTGGTTATTTGATCATTTTTAACCAGAAAAAATACAAGTACGACTATCAGGCTAAAACAAATCTTTTTCCCCGCTACAAAAAAAAATGGATCATCTGCTTAGCATACTAATAATGATAGTAGTTATTGAAGTTATATTACTATATACTGTAGTCTCACCCTTGTTAGAAAGAGTCTGTGTTTGCATCTGGGCTATTGCGCTGCCGAACAATAAACTAATGCATTTATTTGTTTCTTCTCTAATGTGTCTGTCTACAATTCTGCATCTGAGGTTTTAGTAACTTGGCTTTGTTAACTCTCTGCTTTCAGTATCCCAAGCTGATGATGTGAACTGGTGGGGGCACAAATTTGGATTCATTACAGGAGGGTTTCTAGGGGCAAAATCTCGTAAAAATAAATCTTTACAAAAGATCCTGCTAATGTCCGCCAGACATTTGCGGAGGAGGATCAAGAAAATTTGTACAATCTTGTTCAGGTTGGTATGATGAAATGTACACTGATTTCCCTAGATTAACAGTGAACATGCTATTTATACTTTTCATTTCTGAAGATATCATGTTGATAATGCTCAGTGTACTCTACATGTAGTTTTAGTCTTTCAACTACACCATTTCGTTTCAATGATAATTGTGTGCATTATTACATAACATACCTTCTTAGAAACAAATAAATATATATATATACAGATTACAAAGCATACATCGACATGTTCTTGTGAACAAACAAATCTACCTAAATTCTTGATATGTCCATGGTCTGTAATTTGCTGCAGGATAAAGCTACTTCTGGAAAGCAGGGTCTTGGCATCAAAGGCCTGCCAATGAAAGTTGCTGGCTTAACGTTGGAAGGAAACAAAACTTCATTTGTTGATAGTGATGACGATAATTCAGCCCAATCTGATGAATATTCAGAAATTGAAGAGAATGATGATAAGGAAGAACCTATCAGTGCTTCTGAATCAATAGACACAGACAAGAATGCAGAAAAAGACTTGCTTGTGGATGCTAGACCGAAAACCAAGGTCAAGAAACTCTGCAAAAGAATACTTCGTCAGGTAGTCTCTATATACTATATGCTGAGTGCTTCATTTGCTTTTCTCTGGTATATGATGGTTACCAACTCTTAATTGTTTCCAGGCCCCATCTCAGTCAATGAAATTGAAGGATCTTAAGGTAGCCGTTGAGGAACATTCGAATGCTGTATTCTCCAGCTTCTCATGTAGACGCGAAGCTTTGTTATTTCTGAAGAAAAAGGTATGCATCATCACATCAGTGACTTCATCAGCACATGGGAAAGAGCCTGCTGTCTTTCTGCCTGTTTTCTTTAAAATGTATTAGGGATGTACCTACTATGGCCTATGAGATCCCTCTTGCGCTATATGCATCTTCACATCAGTAACTTTGAATGCTTATGTTTTCTTATTTGTTTGAGGGATAATCATTTGTGATAGTCTGTATTTTACGGATGAGGCATGTCTTTGTTGATTTTGGTTTCATCTCGTTGTATTCTGCAGCTTCAAGGAAGCAGGAAATTCAATGTGGACGGCAAGAAAGTTCATCTCGTGTCATGAATGCAAAGCAAATATGAATTCTTTGGGTAGTGGTGTGCTTTACGGTGTTGGTATCCAGCCCTCCTATTTGTTGTTGCTCGAGGCTCCTAACAGAATGGATGTAGGATACATTGAGCTCTGTAGTACTAGTATAGATAAAGAGTCAAACCCTTTCGCAGATGCGGAGGTAAAGTTTTGCAGTCGTGAGGGTCAGAGTTGTGAGGGTCAGAGTTGCCAATCTGTGCAATACGTTCGATGTATCTGTGGCTTATTCTGTTTTGCATGAGATGTACAAACTGCAAAACTATAAATTGGACTTGATTGTGCTAAACTGCTTATATCTCTTGTAAAGCTAATTCCCACTGCAATTTCTATATCAACATGTAAGCTATTCATACCATTCCACAAACTTTTAACTACTTAATGCAACCTATCCAAGCATCTATATATTGCTAGTTTGATCTACTTCGATTCGATCTAATTCTATCAGCTTTTTATTATATTCTATGCATGCATTATTATTTTTTAAATTTGAGGAAATCGTGCAGCAACTTGTTGAGTACATTCATGTAATATTTTCAAATTTATTTAAGAAAATCGTGCAGCAACGTGTTGAGAGTTATTTATATTACACGTCTCGTCATCTCCCATGTCTTTTCATGTTTGTAAAAAGTTTTATGATTGTCGTGACTAGTTTTTTAGATATATTTTTTGAAGAATTTTTGATTGTCGGACTATTGATATTTTTTTAATTTGTCTCTGTGTTTCTGAAATTGTTATTTATTAAACGCATTTAAACAAGGGAAACCTTCACCTCAGTTCAATAGTGTAAACAGATACTGCTTGCTGCACAACACATGAATCAAGCAATCAGCACAGCCCGACAAAATCTGCTTCGTCGCGCATTTTCTCGCCTTCTCGGCTTCTCCATCCAGGCTCAAGTTCGGAATCGGGGATAATTAAGCGGCAAGAGACGCCATGGCTGCGTCGGCGACGCCGAGGCCGTCGCTGATCCTCCCGCGTGCCTCCTCGCACTCCCACTCCCAGCCCAACGCCGTCGGCCTCACCTCAGACCGCGTCGCCGCCTCCCGCCGCCGGCGCGGCGACTTCGTTTTCGTCGTCAATCCCTCCGGTACGCTCCCGCATCCCTACCCTCTCTTCGCCTCCGCTCCCGCTAGTACCCTTGCGAATCTGCGCGCTAAACACCGTTCTCTTCGCGGCTAATCCGCCGCGGCGCAGGCGCCAATGGACGCACGGGAAAGCAGTGGAAGCAGCTGCTGCCACTCCTCCGCACCCGCCTGGCTGATCAGTGCAACGTAAGCCGTCCTCGTCCTTAACTTCCAGATCGCTGGCTGATAACTTTTCCCAGTCTGGGATTTGTAATTGCCATCTGAAACCTGTGCTTGGTCTCGAACGGTCTCACTCTCATCTCACAGAATGTTTCCATCTGTTGGTGTTGGCTCATCAGATTTGCGAGTGCATCACTTCGGGCCCGTCCCATGCCATAGATGTCACAAGGGAGGTGTGTCCATCAGTTCATGTTCCTTTTTTCAAATATCGTGTTCCACTTGGTGACTGTTTACTTTAAGCACCGATGATGGTGTACTTACTGTAGGCTATAAAGGATGGGGCTGATGCTGTCATCGCTGTTGGAGGCGATGGTACACTTCATGAGGTACTTTGTTTATTGCACAACCAACAGTTTGACTTTTCGAGTGATTTAGACTGGGATACAGTTACAGAGTTGAGGATGTTATTCCAAATATGTAGGTGGTCAATGGATTCTTTTGGAAAGGAAGTCCAGTGCGTGCTCTGGATCGAGGGCCTGACCATTTGACTGCGCTTGGTGTGAGTACTCGTATTCCCTGGACTTTTAGCTTTTAGTTTAGAATATTTAAACTATAAGAGTAAGAACGATCTGAATTGTTTCTTCTACATGACTTATCCTCTGACAGCTCATTCCACTTGGAACTGGCTCAGATTTTGCTCGGACATTTGGCTGGTATATTAGTTTCCTTTCCCATGTGATCTACATATGACTTGATTATTTGTTAACCTTTATTTTCTGTAAATTGCTATTTGTTTCTTTTTACCAGGACAAGTGATCCTCGTGACGCCATTGATCGAATTGTGACAGGTTTCTTCTTTGATACTTTCTCCCTTTATTGTGTTTATTTGAAGTGATATGTATGTCGTATTTTTTCCTCGAGCACACATGCCTTTTTTCCTAGTAAAGTAGCACATACTATGCTTTAAACAGAACAGAGTGATTCAATATTACATCTTTTGTAGTACTGATTGCTGTATTCTTAGTTTAAGAAAAATGGTAAACTTCCTTTAGATCAAGGGCACTGTTTGAACGAATTTAGATCAAGGGCATTCACCCAGCTTTGTTAGAAAGCTTAACAAAGACCAATGATCCAGTGGTAGGGAGACCAGCTTACAAATTTCTGGCACGATCTAAGCAAACAGCAAGTCTAGTACATCTACTCCTCCCTCCACTACTCAGCAAACCAAACAGAGTTCAGCAAAGTCACTAAGAACATCTGACCGCTATCTTAAGTTAGCTATTGCAGATCTTACTGAGCATATTTTCCGCCATGTCTATCGATTTAGGCTTGAGAAGAGGGCACCAGTACTTTAGCAGCATCATTGTCTTGTGAACAACCACCGTGGGTGAAGACAACAGCTTGTTGCTGAATACGGCATCATTCTGGGTTTTCCCTATGGTTATTTGTCTCCTTTTTTTCTCCTCAACAGTCTCTCAGCACCCTGTCAAACAGATCATTGCAGCAGATGGGGATCTTGTGCAACCCAATGCTTCCCGTAAGTGGGTCCACAGGAACACCACAATAGGGCATTCAAAGAGAATATGATCACTTGGTTCTTGGCCACAATTTTGCAATGGTCAGGCCTGACCAATTTCTGTTTCTTAGGACCCCTTACTTAATGGTGCCATCCAAAGAAAAATGTGGATTTAAGGGGAATGTTGCAACTCCAAACTGCCATCATTTTCTGATCTTTGACCCCCCTCCAGTGGTCCAAAGAAAAATATTGTTTGATCAATCACATTTGAAGAGAATATGATAACTTGTTGCAATCATTATATTTCCTGACCGGTCAAGAGCCCATTTCGCAATCTCTCTTCCTTCAACAAGTTGCTCATCGCTCAACATGTTTTGAAGTTTGTTCCAGTCTCTAGCCCTTTGGTCATCCAACATTCTTCTTAACTTTATGTTCCAAAAATGTCTGTCGCTCCAGGCAGTGGCTAACTGGCTACATCAGCACGCGGTTCGACGGTAATTTTAAAGAGCGAGCTGAAGCTGACTTTCAGGGGGCATTCTCCTAGCCTTGTGTCATGCCCAAATTTGTCTGTATACCACTTAACTATCCTCTCTGATAAGTGATAAACTTTTGACCTGTCAAATAAAGGAATTATATGACTTCTGTAATCCCATGTATATATTTTTGTCATTTGTTGTATGACACTTCTTTACTTGATGAACTCTACTTCTGAGATCACAAATGAATCCTTTTTGCAGGAGTAAAATCAAAACTAGACATAGGCGTGATGGAGGGTCCAAACAGAGAACCACACTTCTTTGTTAATGTTGCTGATATCCATTTGTAAGTTAAACATAGCAATATGAAATATTTACTTCAGTGGACAATTTGAAGAGAAGAAGAATGATGTACCTGCAGGAGTGCTAAGGCAGGTTATTTTGCTTCTATGTACAAGAGATTTGGTAACTTATGCTATGTAATTGGAGCTTTAAGAGGCTTTTGGGGACATAATAATCAAGATATGAGAATAAAGGTGAGGTTTGACCTAGGTTTGTTTTGGAGGAGTTGCATGCTTTCATGTGTTCTTTTGCTCATTCAAATTTTGCATCTGCACATGATAGATAAATGGGGGAGAATGGAAAACCGTCCATAAAGTCACTGCCCTGTGCATAGGGAATGCCAAATACTTTGGTGGTGGTATGAAGATAACTCCAACAGCTGATCCATTTAGCGGCAACCTTGAGGTAACCACATTATCACATTTATTAAAAAATAATTTTTTTTATATATGATAGGACATTGTCGTTTTTAATCTATGTGGTTCTTTATAGGTTGTTATTCTTCAAGATTTCAAATGGTACGACTTTCTTCTGAAGCTACACAGGCTCTATGGAGGCACACATCTATCAGTGAATGGTGTTTTGTCAATGAGGTAAACAACTGCATCATGAAGGTTCTTTCCTTTAAGAAGGGAGGCATAGCGAACTAAACGATCCATTGTCTTCTTTAAGAAGCGATATGCTATCTGCAGTGCTATTTTATATGTCTTTGGTTAGGTAAAGAAATTAGACATGCAAAATGGTACTGCAGGCAGCATATTGCTTTTTATGCTGCGAAGGAAGGTAGTGGAATAGTTTTCTTAAAGAGGTCCTGGCTACATAGACTTAAAGTTAAAAGTTATGTTTATTGTGTTCTTGAAATGCTAAGAGTCAAGAGTACAATGCCTTCTGGCTTCATGCACTAATGTCCTAGTGGTCTGTAACTTTATACCTAAGTTTATGCAACATAATATGCTGCGATCAATAGGTCAGATCATCTGTCAAAGTTCATGGCACAATGACAATACAATCTGCTTACAGTGAAACTTGGCAGAATAATATGCTGGAGGTCTAAATTGTTGAGGGAAATGCAAGCTCAATTGCTTTCGTTTGGAATTGAGTTCTTAGTGGCTTGAACTTTGAAGCTTTTTAAAACAAAGACCAGCACAAGCGGGCTGTTCTATTTATCCTTTAGTAGCAACCAATCCATCTTTAAAATGGATTACATTACTTTTGCAGGGTTCAATCAATTGAAGTAGCAGAACTGACAGCTAGCGGTAGCATCTTTGTGCAATCTGATGGAGAGCATTTCGGCTTTCTACCGACCAAATTTTCAGTTCTTCCTGGTGCAGTTAATTTCTTCTGCTAGATCACCATGCTCTCCCTTCCTATTGGAGTGGCAGAAAGATGAACGATTCTGTGTCAGATCAGTGCTTTGAAATGATATGGCAATCGAGTAGCTGTATTCATCTCCTGCTGTACTACATGAGACAATGAGGCAAGTTCAGCCGTGCTGTAGCACTCCACGATGTAAGTACTTGCTGTAGTAATGCAGCACGCAATGCATCTTTATTAAAGAGAATTGCAGCACAGGTGCTGGAATCACTGCTGTTCGGGTGTGTTTAGTTCCCTTCCACCAACCCAAAAAGTGCTGCAGTTTCCTGTCACATCAAATCTCTTAACTCATGCATGGAATATTAAATGTAGATAATTATAAAAACTAATTGCACAGTTTAGTTGAAAAGTACGAGACGGATCTTTTAAGCCTAATTAGTCTATGGTGGCAAGCCGTAAAGTTTGGTGAGAACAGGTGTACGATGTATTTAACCGTTGGATTATTCTGGCTGACTGCAGGCGTGTTCCATGCCCATGTGGCAGTAATACTTGTTTGCCTGTGGCCCAACAACAACAACAGAAGTACAGGACCTATGTAGTTTGAGCACAGATCGATACATTGGTCAATTCATGTTCTCCTTACTCTTTTCATGTTCTCTTTAATCTTTTTGTGAAGATGGACTAGTTTTTCTGGTTTGAGAAACAGATATGGTCATTTGACGAGATACATTGGTCAACACAAAAAGGACGAGTAGTAACCTGACTAATGTGGGGACAGTACACTACAGAAACGAAGCTTTAGGCCCATTTGGTCACAATTATATATGTCCGCCGTGTCGTGCCGTGCCGGCCGGGCCGTGCCTACGCCGTGCTCGTGCTCGGCCGGTTTTGGCCCACGGCACGGCCCGCGGGCGGGTTTTACCGTGCCGTGTCGCCCGTGAAGCACCACGCCGCTTTTGCCGCCCGTGAAGCACGGCGAAAAATCATAAAATCGGGGCGCCGGCGTCGGGAGTCGCGAGGCCGGCGAGGAATATACCTGCTGCCGGTGGCGCGGCGCTGGTGCAAAGCCGGCGACGGCCGTTTTGTCGCGCGCGGCGCATTTATTTGGCGTCGCGACGCCGAAAGCGCTTGCGCAAATCATAAAAAATCATAAAATAGAAAATCCAAGAGGAGCGGCGTGGTGCTCGCGGCGGCGGCGGCGGCGGCGGTGATATGCGCAGTGAGGCGAGGAGCGTCGCGGTGCTCGCGGCGGCGGCGGCGCTAGCGCAGTCGCGCAATGAGGCGAGGAGCGGCGCGTTGCTCGCGGCTGCGGCGGCGGCGGCGGCACTGGCGTCGTGGTGCTACGTGACGACTGCCGAGGAGTTTGGTTTGGAGGCTTGGAATGTTTAGTGTTGGGCTGTTTAGTGGCAAAGCATAACAGGCCAGCACCGGGCCGGTTCTTCGACCGGGCCGTGCCCGTGCCGTGCCTCGTGCTTCAAAATGGCAACGGGGCTATCCCCGTCGGGTTTTGCCTGAACGTTCTGATCCCCGGCATGGAAAAATGCCCCGCTCCCCGTCCCCGTCCCCGCTCTCGGGGACCAAAATTTCCGTCCCCGTCCCCGATAGGACCCGACAGGGACCCAGCCCCGATAATCCCCGTTAATAAAGGTTGACCAACGACTGTACCGTGTCAGGTTCCATCTAAACGACGACGTCCACCCTAGAGCAAAGCACGCGGCCACAGCAGCAGCCCACGAGCACTTCGGATGAATACAGGAGCTCGTAACTTGGGCCTTCAGGAGTGGATACGTGATGCTTGGCTGGAAGGGAGCTTTTAGGTGCTCTTGCTTTGATGTGAAAATCTATTTGGGCTTTAGAAATTGGGCTAGTTCGTTTGTTGGGCAGGCTTTTATTTGACATGTATAGCTTCCTTTTTGGGGCCTGACGGGGAACGGGGATGGGGAGGCCAGGAACGTTTTCATCCCCGCTTCACCCGACGGGGAGGCTTTTTGCCCGTGAAGCCCCCGTGGGGATCAAAATCTTCCCGTTCTTGGAATGTTAATGGATGAAATCCCGTCGGGATCGGGGATCGGGCCCCGTTGCCATCTTGACTCGTCTTTGGGGTGGCGGCCGGCACGGACACGGTCGTCGGGCGGGCCGGCCACACGCATGCACGATGCCACCGTGCCGTGCCTCAGGCCGATCCAAAAGGGCGGACCACGGGCGCGTGCCGGCGGGTTTCGTGCTGCATGAACATATATACTAGTCACAATGGCCGAATAAGGCCCGGGAAATGGGTGGGTTGCACACTTTGACCATTCATTTATAGTTCTGCTAAAAAAAGATTATAGATTTGTGGTTATTGTATAGTATGCTTGATTACAAATTTAATGCCGCAGTAAATTTATTAAAAGTTATTATAAAATTATTAATTAAAGATTATAAAGCTTTTTCTGACAGAAAAGATTATGAAGTTTGACTCTTGACGTAGGTGAATGAAGTGTCTTATAACAAACCGGAGGAAGTAGATACGTGTACCAAAGAAGGGGTACTGTATACGGAGTAATATATAATCCCTACTATATGGATCACGGAATAGCGCTGACCTCCGTTACGCGTCATTTCCGCAGCTAAAGGCGCGACATCGTCGTCTCTGACAAATTTGGCCAAAAAAACTCTTTTTTTTTACGAGTAAACATATCTTTCATTAGCTTAATAGCACGGTTTGAAATAACGAATTCATTGTGAATGGTTACACACCTGGAGTGCCTTTAGGAGAGGGCACCCATGGTCATGACTTGGATTAACACATAATCCATAGTAGTCGATCTGATTAGCCGGATAGAAACTAAGCTTTGCCTAGCTAGAGTATCAGCCATCTGATTACATTGTCGTCTTGGTACTCTGTACGCCTTGACGGGTGTCCCTGCAAGTACGGAGCAAATGATCTCTGTGTAGGGCTTGATTCTCCACTCCGGTGGGTTCGCACGGTCGGCACTGTTAATATAGTTGATCAGTTGCTGGTTATCTGGGAGATCTGGGAGAAGGGTAGCATCCTCCATGTTCATCCTGTGAAGTAGTGAGGCTGCCAAAGTCAAACCTGCAGACTCAACTGTTGAAGTGGTTGGTTGACAAGCAGAATCTTTGCCGACCGGTTGGTTATTCGAGCCATACCCACACGCAAGGGATTAGGGATTAGGACTGGGCGTATCTCCGTTGCTTGAGAAACGAAACGGAATGATCGGATCAGTTGATGTCACGGGCAGAGAAAAGCACCCCCCTGCCCCCTGATGCCATGGCACCCATCATCAGCTTTGAGCACCCTGCTTTATTCTCATCGGATGACCTTGACTTTGACCGCTGCGTGTACCTGTGGTAAATTTTCGAGTCCACATCAAGCAGATGCAGATTTCTACTCCTAGTCAGCCACGGTAGTAGCTGGAAAAGGGCATGTGGACGACGACCGTCAGGCAGACCAAACATGGCATGCATTTGCATAGCCGAGAAAGGCCACTGGGGCGGGGCGTTTCATTTCATGATGCGGTGTCTGTCTGTGTTGCACTTGCACTCAGCAGTCAGCACTTGCCTGTTCCATGTGATTTTTTGCAGCAGCCATGTCCGTCCTGCTCCTGCTAGTGCTAGTGGAGTGTCCGGTTGCTCTTGCTAGCGTCGGTCCGTGAGCGAGGGGCCATGTCCTACAGTGCTGAACGAACGACGCAGCGCAGCGACCGCGGACCGCGTCTGGCCGGCCGGCCGTCCTGTTGCTTCGGTTGGAGGTGGAGCTGCGCGCCAGGCGATGCCGCGCGATGGGAATGGGGATTAATTAGCCTTGGGCGACTGCATAATTGTTGCCAGCCAGCCAGCCAGCCGTGGACTGGGATTCACCTGTTGCTGCTCACGCGGTTCGCTTCGCTGCTTGCGGCTGGAGACCGACGCCAAACGCCAATTGCCGCGATGGAGACCGAAGGAGGGAGGTCGTCGCCGAGCAAAGCACGCGTCCATCCCATCTCCCCGTGAACTTGATGCTCCGGTCGATGGGTAGGTCCTGAGGGCGCCTGGCAGTCGGAGTGTGGTTCGAACGCCCGGGGCGCGGCGCGCGGTCAGACGCCAGCCCGGTCTGTCTGTCCGTGTGAGCCTGCCTCTCCGAGCTGTCACGGTGCCAAAATCGGGCAGCCCAATCCCATGCAACAAATCTTGGCGCCATCACACACAGACACACGCAAAGGACAGGCACAGCACCCCGGACGTAGTCCAAAATCGCCACCGCAACAAGAACCTGCTCAACCACCACCGGGGGCCGGCTCCTGGTGCATGCAAGGAGGAACCCAACCCAAACGCAATTAAGGCTCTGGGATCTGCATGCTTTGGCATAGCTGTGACTGAATGGATAACATAACTCTCAGTTGTGAGGTTGGCAGCGGGTGATGGATGAATCATGCACTGATTGATCTAACTGCACTGTAGCAGCTGAGCTCCATGCCTGTAGCTAGGGTCCCGCGAGTATAAAACGCACTCGATTTGGCATGGATGACGAATCCTAATTTGACTCTACTGATCAACGCTAGTGTAGTGGTGGTAAGCAGCTGTAATCTTTGCTTTTCTACAGCTGACCGTTGTTAATCACTTGATAGCCGTGACAGTGACACCTAAAACTGAGCAGTGTCATGAGCTCATCACCATATCCCCAAGACGTGATAACAAAGTGCGTGCTCATAAGATAATAATACAGTAATAATAATCAGTGGTCAGTGCCAGGGCCTTTGCTAAAGCACCAAAGCGAGAAAGTTGGCTACGTGAAACTCTTCATCACAGATTCACACTAGTACTAACAAGCAGAGCTGAGCTTTCACAAAAATTTTGTTTTCTGAATCTGAATGAGAAGAAAAAAGAGATCGAATTTCAGTGGTGCACGCACTCAGCCATGGACCAGGCAAGCAAAAGCACAGAGCCATATCCGCTCCGTTCTATGCTCATCACAACTCTCACTGCCACCAGGGCCAGCATGGGAACCGACCCCACCTGTCAGAGGAAGCGCACCGAGAAAAGCAAGCCAAAGCTAACGGCCACCGCAGCACGCGACCCCACACCCCCGCCCCCTCAAAAAATGCTACGCGCACCCATCAAAGCCTCCCCCAATTCACACGCTCCCTTGGCCTTCATCACATCAGTCGCATGCGTATGTAAGCAGCAGCAGCAGGCAAGAATCCAAAGCGGCGGAACGGAAGGGCCTCCCTCCCTCTCTCTCCTCTCTCCCATCTCTGTTTCATCAGCTGCGGAGGTCGGGCGGCGATGGGGGGGGTGCGGAGGAGGCTGCTGGCGGACGCGCCGCCGGAGCATCACCACAGGCAGGGCGCGCCGCCGCCGGACTGGAGCGCGGGGTACCTCAACGGCTGGCTGTCGCAGCCGACGCCCATCTTCGGGCTCCGTCTCTGGGTGCTCATCGGCATCGCCGTCGGCGCCGCCATCGTGCTCGTGCTCCTCCTCATCCTCGTCTGCCTCTCCCGCCGCCGCCGCCGCCGTGGCGACCTGCTCGCCGCCAACCTCTACCCTGCCGCCGACACCAAGCTGTTCAAGCAGCACCTCACGCCCACGCCCACCAAGGACATCCAGGAGATCGTCCGCCGCCAGCAGGCGCAGACGCCGCCTCAGCCGGTGGCGCCGCCGCCGCCCGCGGTGCAGCTCGCCAAGGCCGTGGCGGAGCCGCAGACTCCGCCGCCGCCGCAGCAGCAGCACAGGCCGCCGGCGCGGAAGACGCCGGGCAGTGGCGTGTCGGCCACGACGAGCGGCGGGAGCGAGCGGGACGGGGCCACGCCGAGGAGCACTGGAAGTGCGGGGATGCCGGAGGTTTCGCACCTCGGATGGGGCCACTGGTTCACGCTCCGTGAGCTGGAGGAGGCCACCGACGGGCTCGCCGAGGAGAATGTGATCGGGGAGGGTGGCTACGGGATCGTGTACAAGGGCACGTTGCACGACTCCACTTTGATCGCCGTCAAGAATCTGCTCAATAATAGGTACACTACTTATTAATTGGTATCCTTCTTTGCCTATTTTGTTCGTTCGTTTTGACTATGACTTTGAATGGGGGCACCAATCTGCTGTCTTTCGATTCATGCTGGATTCGATTTTGATTTTGACACCGAAGATTGTGATTGGGCTGAACTAGGATCTAGGAACGTCAGTCACTTCTTGCATGTTTGCATTTCAGATGTTGAAAGGGGGAGCAAGTCTCCCCGGGTGCTTGATTTGATTTGGAAGGTTGGGAATAACTCTCGCTATGCCGGTTCATTCCTTGAGTGGCTTGGCTGACTGAGATTAGAACGGATGGTACTGTCGGGCGACTATAATTCTGCAGATTGTGGATTGGAACGTGAAACAAATTGAACGAATATATTCGTTCGCCTTGTTTCTGTTCAGATTTTGTGTCTTGCAAGCTTGATGCTCTTGAGATGCTTTGCTGACAAAAGCCTGGTTTGTGGGGCTCAAGAACTTTCAAATTGCTGTAATAATGGGCCTCTCTTTCTGTGTGCCCACACGTATTCGATTCTTCTTGATTTCTGTGACACATTTGAATACTGCACTGTTTTCTAGGATTGGGTTGCCGTTTCATATCTTCATCATTTCTATAATGTTTTCTGATAGATAACATTCTCTTATTTTTACTTTTCTGCTTCACCAGGGGCCAGGCCGAGAAGGAGTTCAAGGTGGAGGTCGAAGCAATTGGTCGTGTACGGCACAAAAATCTCGTTAGGTTGCTTGGCTACTGCGTAGAGGGTGCTTACAGGTATTGCAGTCTCTTCTACATTCGGTAACACCTACTTCTCTCAGTTTGGATTCTCAATAATGGAAGCTTGATTCATATCACTGTCGTCTTTGCTTGAACAGGATGCTTGTGTATGAGTATGTGGACAATGGTAATCTTGATCAGTGGCTTCATGGTGATGTCGGGGAAGTAAGCCCACTAACATGGGACATAAGGATGAACATTATGCTTGCAACCGCTAAAGGGTAATTTATTATATTCCTCAATTTTATTACTTAGTTTGGCATCTGTTCTATTCTGGCTCGAAGAAATCGATTAGAGGCCATAACCGTTTAGATTTTAGAAGAAATCAGGTGCTAGCTGAGCTGGCATGATTAGCTATATTCTTTTTTTTTTTTTTTTCCTATCGAATTGATTAGCTATGTTCTGTTATGGGTCACACGTCTTGGTTGCGGTAATGGAGCCTAGTTAAGGTGAGAGTTCGTTGTCGACAGAACTCTGGTGCTTCACTATACAAGTTTGTTAGGACCTATTACTTGCCATGCACATATTCCCTTTCAAGAAGTTATAGAAAGAGACAGCGCTTTGTAACCTATATCTGGTAGATATGCAAAAAAAGGTTTACCTATTATGCACAGTACCCTTTTGATAACAATATTGTCCTATGCCCAACCATTTAAATATAAAGAAAAAGATGTAATTACTCAGGCAATGCATGTGCCTATCTTTAGTGGGTTTTTCAACCATTTAAATATAAAGAAAAAAAAGATGTAATTACTCAGGCAATGCATGTGCTTATCTTTAGTGTTTTTTTTTTTTTTTTTGCTTGCTGTTGCCAGCTTGCTTTATTTTATTCAGAGCACCAGGTTGTTGCGAGTTGTCCATATGCAGTGTAACACTCTATATAAATGCTTATGCTACATCTTGATATTCTGCTTATCAGTCAAAATTCAAACTCAAGCATCATGTGCATTAGCAAACATCTTCTCCTGGAAGCAATATTTGGTTTTGCTCAAATGATCAGAGTCTTTTGATGCATATGATAGTGAAATATCCCAAAAATTGACATCCTACTTCTACATACCCAGGCTGGCCTATCTTCACGAGGGGCTGGAACCGAAGGTTGTTCACCGTGACATCAAAGCTAGCAATATTCTTCTTGACCAGCACTGGAACGCTAAAGTATCGGATTTTGGGCTTGCAAAGCTATTGTGCTCAGAGAAAAGCTATGTTACAACCCGTGTTATGGGAACCTTTGGGTTAGTAGTGGGAACCCCTTCCATCCATGTTGCTATTTCAATCTACTGCAAATGAAGGCAGACCTTGTCATTACTGAACTATTGGTACTGTTGCAGTTATGTGGCACCTGAATATGCTAGCACTGGAATGTTGAACGAGAGGAGTGATGTATATAGCTTTGGTGTACTCATAATGGAGATCATCACTGGTAGATCTCCTGTAGATTATACAAGAGCAGCTGGAGAGGTTAGCGTTGTTCCCATCTTTATAAATTTCTTTATCCAGAATATCATGGTCTGGGAAAGCTGAATTCTTCCATGTGTGTGCAGGTGAACTTGGTCGAGTGGCTCAAGACCATGGTTGCAGAGAGGAAAGCGGAGGAAGTAGTGGACCCTAAGATGGCTGAAAAGCCTTCTCCCAAAACACTGAAGCGGGCGCTTCTAGTTGCGCTTCGCTGCGTCGACCCTGATGCGAACAAGAGGCCTAAAATGGGTCATGTCATTCACATGCTCGAGATGGATGATCTTCTATTCCGAGATGTATGTCTGATTCATGACCATTTTGTCTTCTCTCATCTACTGAACATTAGTAATCACATTGCCTTGATATGAACAGGATAAGAAGCCCGGGAGAGATGTTCATCCTCAGGGTTCAGACAGATACAGCTCCAAGGAGGAAGGGAGCTTCAGCAAGCGTGAGCACCACCATCGATACAGATGATGGACCAGCATATGAGGTTGTATGGATTGCAATTAGAGAGTAGCGATATTAACCATGTTCTCATCACTACAATTACATTCTTTCCCCTCTCTTTCAATCTCACTGGTCTTTGATTGTATTATATGTGAGCATCCATCATTCTGTGACTATACTTGATACTTGAATCACACACACAATGACACAAGTGTAGCAGTATGGTGTTGTGAGCTTGTGACTGACTAACATGGCCATGACAAAAACCTGCAATTTTAAATGCAAGGAATCCAGCAAATGCAAGTACGGTTTTTGTCTACTCACAGTCAGCATCCTGTTCAATCGTCCGTTCCTGATTCCTGATTCCCATCTGCTTTTATTACTGCACTTGGAAGAACAGCTGATCCCTTCTCCTTTGTAGCTTTGCTGGTTGGTCAGTGCTTTGCTGCCTGCACATGAGGTCACATGCCACTGAATACACTTTCATCCATCCCTGCATTGCATCTGTTTGATTAGGGTCACCATGAGCCATCTTTGTGCAGATGCTTAGAGCTTTTTTTATCATACTTCTTCTGGCAGAATGCCTTTCTTTGTCCGGCATACTCGCATCTGGCAATAGCATTTGGGTCAGTTCTTGTCGCTTCGGCTTGTCTTGGTCTGAGGTTTGTTTACAAGGACAAGAGATGAGACTTTGAGCAACTAATTTCGAATAGTTTTACCGGCACCAACCCCTACTAGATCTGGAAGCGCTTATTATAGCTAAAACCTGATCACTGACAGAGGTGGTTAACTAGGAAATGGTTAGATAGATCATACTGTCACGTGACCAACCGATGAGACTGGAGAAACTTCAGTGCTCTCCGCTTCCAGATCATAAAGCCTGTGTGATGGAAGATGGGTGGCTTGTGTAGTGTACAGTAACATGCCAATTGCAATGCTACTGATATCGTGCAGGTCTGATCTGACCCGACCGTCTGCTATTGAATTCGCAGCAGAGAAGAGTCGACCAAACTTGTCGCTTTCGTTTTCAACGGCTAGCTTAGCGTCGCTGTACCAGTACAGTTCACAAATAAACGTTGAGAGTTTGAGAGGCGGATATTGTTTCAAAAAAAAAGTTTGAGAGGCGGATGAGTCCAAAAACAACGGCCTGGAAGAAGATTGACCGTTTCGAGAGCAGAAAACGACAAGAGCACGCAAGCTGAGCTGGCCTGGGCGCCAGCGAGTTCTTTCCAATGTGACTCTGACTCGTCGTCCCAATTAATCCACAGAGATAAAGACAGGTAGCCTATGCTAAGCAAGTTTGGCAATTCACATTAGACTGTACTATGTGGAAGATAAGGACAGGTAGCCTATGCTAAGCAAGCTTGGCAATTCACATGAAGGCTGTCTGTGAAAGATAAAGACAGGTAGCCTATGCTAAGCAAGCTTGGCAATTCACATGAAGGCTGTCTTTGAAAGATAAAGACAGGTAGCCTATGCTAAACAAGCTTTGACATTACTAACAAGCTTGGCAATCGTACACATTGGGCGTCTCTGAAAGCGGACGTGGTTTAGGTCACACACTAGTGACAAGCAAATGAAAGCATGAGCCGACAGCATCGTACACGCAACCGACGCCCCCTATCCATGGCTCGCTAGCTAGCGACCTGTGATGACTGTGAGTGCCCCCGTGACCGTTGAGCTGTTTCGGAAATGGATGTGCCCGTGTCGAGCCACTGGCTGACTGGCGTCGCATCCAAAATTCCAGGTGGCACGCCTGTGACTGTCAGTGTGAGCCGGGTTCTGCCAACGGCCGACGGCGGCAGCGCCACATGGTGCCGGAGCAGCCTGGCCTGTTCTGGCTCCAGGAGGTTCAGGCTCTTCGAACGCCCGCGGCTGTCACCTGGCACTCGGTGTCTGCTACGTTGCGTCCGCTGTGTCCACGATGGACGGGATCTCAGCTCAGGTCCTGCTGCTGCCGTTCCGCGGCCATCTGCGGCCGGCGCTTGCTGCCTCCCTCGGGCTCGGCCAGTCTCGGTGTCTTCCGCTGCTGGCATTTGGCGGCGCACCATGTGCATGCGCGCGGTCCGTGAAGGAATCGAACGTTCGGCCAGGGCCTTTTCGGCGCCTTGCCGCGTCCAACGTGCTCCAACGGCGACGGAAACTGACGCCGCTGTCGCCATCGCGTCGCATGCAACGGAACGCCACGCGCGGACGGGACGCAGCAGGCAGCTGGAGAGCAAGCAACCAAGGACTGACTGCCGTGCACGCCCGGCTGTCCCAACAGCGACGCCCACCCGCGCCGCGCCGGGCCGCCTCGGCGAGCAGACAAAAACACACTAGCAGCAGGCGAAATCGCAAAGAAATCCCGTCCGTGGCCTCACGAGACAATGACGGTAGCACGGGCCGGACGGCGGCGCTCGTCCCTCCCTCCGGCGAATAGGAGGTAGAGACGGATAAGCAAGGGGAACAAAAGGCGACGCGCGTGACCACGGTCCATGCTAGGCTGCCCCTGGATGGCGCAGCAGCAGCTGCACGGCAGAAAACGGGGGTTTCAGAGTGCAATCGTCACCAACAGCCTTTTGAAAAGCTGTCGACGGTGACACGGTCCACGATCCAAAGCACAGCACAGGGTGGTAGGGCTAGCAGCATGGGCAAATCCATATTTTTGCATTTCAGTGCAGAGGATGAAAAAAAGAGAGGCTGCAGCACAAACTAGTGCCATGTGAAATGGCACGCACCAAGCTCGTGAAATGGCACGCACCGAGCTCGTCTCATTTCTCGTCCCATGTACACAGAGCTGCATGTACATCCATAGCTCCAATCATCCACGTATGTAAACCTTAGCTCTTTGGTCCATACTTACATGGTACGTGAGAGGCGAAGAAGACGCACAGGGGAGGACAACCACCAGCTGTGGTTGAGAGATGCAGGCTGCGCTGCATCTGCATGGCATGAGCTGCGTGACTTCAGCTTCTTGCGCTCGACTGGCCCCCGACGTCGCTGACCGGTCCCCTGGGCTGTTTGTTGTTGTTCTCCGGAGCGAGGTTATCCGGAGCAGCTCTCTTTGGCCTCAGCTAGAGTTCAGGACAGGGTTTTAAGCTTAGATTCTTTATTAGTCATGTGGTTTTATGTAGCCTTGATAGTCAAGTCTTACTAGCAGTAGCAGCTCACCTTCTCATCGGATTTGTGGTAGAAGTGCCTCAGCAGGATGTTCCTTGCCTCCGTTGTTATCACTGCAATTCCAGTGTGTGATTCAGTCCACAGTAAGAGGAAAAAATATAACAAGGATGGTTAAGCAAAGTTGAGAAAGGAATTGGGAGCTTTGTGACAATTTGGGTGGGAACGAATTAGTACCCCACAGGATTTGAAATTAAATAGACTGATATGGTAGGAAGCAGTTATTGAGCCTGAATTAGTGTCAACTATGGACCTATATTATGTAACAATGCAGCAGTAGACAGCACATTAATCTGCCATGTAGTTAAAAAGAATGCCCATGGGTTGTTCAGTACATTTATCTGCCACAAATTGGGATACCTCTGCTGTTATCACTGCAATTCACCAGAAGTCTGTGGTTGAAGTGCCCACAATAGTTCAGGATTAGGTATCCCTTAAAATGTTTTGGATTGTTCAATTGTTGACACCTCCGAAATCAGCCCCAGATAAAGGCACAATCATAGCTTGTTCCTTTTGGGACCTTTTGCAGCTGGCAGACAGCACACAATTATATTTTCACCTACAGGATGTGGAATCAGCTGTGCTAAAAGGCACCGATTCAATAAGGACTAACTGTGGTTTCGCCTAACCTGGTAAATTGTTCAGGATCAGAGAATGACCACAACAAAGAGAGACATATGTTGCAGAAACTAAGAGCCAGAGTGTTTTAAGCCAAAATCCTAGTCAGTCTATTTATTATTAGGCCACCATTCGATAGTAAATTAACCTAACTTTCTCAAGGTCATCCCAGTTTTAAAACTCTATGTGGATTGCATTTTCAAATGGAAAGCTCCAAAATTTACTGAGGAAGTCTTAGAAACTCCACTCTTAAGGTCTATTAGCATGGCCCCAGGGTTCATTTTGAACAACAAGATCCCTGACCCATAAAGCGGCAACTAACTCAAACTTTCCTTACTCTTTCTCATGCTCTAAGATTAAAAATCTTTTGGAGGTTAAGTATATAAATCAGTGCAAATCTCCCAAATGGAATACACAATGGAACAAAGGCAAACCAACTATCCATAGTGTATATAAGCCACACAAGGCCATTGGCATGTCAAATGCTGAGATATCAAGAGCGATGATCAGCTATGGTATAAATCTCAATTCTGCTAAACTACTGTATTCGAGGTGAACAATAACTATGCAGTAGTCTGAATTAGCATCTAAAAAACAAATTTACCATTTGATGATTTTGACTAGATGAATCAATATTGATGGCTGCAAAGAAGGTAATGTATTGTAGTGGAGTATATGGCTAAGACAGCAACTGCACAACTATCTATCATATCTACTAGATTCTGCTGGAACGTTGTTTCATTATCAAAAAAATCTACTAGATTCTGAGTTCAGTTTACCAGCAGCAAGATCAAGGTTCAGAGCTGCTGGGTTCAGGTAAACACAGCAAAGCTACAGAGGACATCGTTTGTGTTAAGGTGTTCAGAGATTCTGTCACTATGGCTAATACCACCATATGTGACTTGCAGACACATTTTACACATGCACAAAAGCTTATGGCTAATCCTTCTTTTCCTTTTTTTTTTGGGAAACGAAAAGCTTATGGCTAATCATGCTCCATTGAAGCAAAGAGAGTCATCTACCTGACGTCAGTTCAGACGAAACTGCTCATGAAACCTATTTTGCAATGTAACGTGCAAAGCACTATAATAAACAAAAAAAGAAAATACTAGCTGATAAGCAATTGTATGGCATCAATTACATGCAATGTACAACTAGGAAATCAGACGGAACAAATTTGCTGATGGATGCAGCAGAATATCATTGACTTAAGGATATGAAAAGGGGTTACCTTGATTGGGTGGCGGGTCTGTCCTTTGTGTCGCAATATAAGTTGCTGGTGTGACATTCTGATGAGAAACACACAAGGAAAGAAAAAAGAACTAACATTAGCACCAGGTCAAATGCACATATCATTCGTAATATAAGTTGTCAGCACGAATTTCTGACGTTATACAAATGAACCGGTAGCATTAGAAGCCCATGAACTGAACTACCGTTAGAACATCAGTAACTGAATCTACCCTGGGTAGACATGACCATGAGAAAACCAAACCATATGTTCAGAAATTGCCCAGACAGACAGTCCCCTCAAATTGAATAGGTCTTTGGCAGATGAACTAAAAATCAAACAGTTAGACCCCATTTCTCCAGCCATCCATACCAAAATTCCAGCCAAAACTAACCATATGGGCACCGATTACTGCCTCCTGCCCGAAAGTGATACTATGGGACAAAAAAAAGAGAGTTTTTTTTTTCCCTCGCGATGGCATCAGAAACCAGAGAAAAGAAACAGGTCAAGCACAAATGAAGGAACACAGTCAATTAAACATATTCAAGCTTGTGTAAGCTCTTCAAGAAGCACAGAGCCTAGCAGTACAGCATGATACTAGAGGCCAGATCGCCAAGAAGGGCAAGTTGCTGACCGACCAAGGGCTGCGCGGAGGGTTCGGCAGGGACGAGCTGGCTGAAGTTGTGCGGGTTGTACGACGGCCACCCTCCCAGAGGGCTCCCCATCTCCGCCCTGCCGCCGTCTTCTTTATTTCTTCCTTCTCGGCACGCCGTCCCCGACTCCGGCGATGCTCTCTTCTCTTCCATGGGACCACGCACGGGTGGTTGGCATGGAATCAGCCGCGGCAGCACTTTTTTTTTTTTTCCTGTTTTGGTTTCGGGGAAGTGATGGTTACAAATTTGTTTCGAGCCACAAAGTGGGCTTCTGTTGGGCCGCGAATGCAGCCCTCCTGTCTCGATTTGGCCCAGTGTTTTCCAGGGCTGGGTTATCTAGGCCGAAACTAGATTCATCAAGGACATGCTCCTACGCGGAAGTTGTTTTTTGTTTTTGCCTTAAGATCTCAACTAAATATATGTCATATAGCAAGATATGTAAAACATATAGGGAGAATTAGGTGGAACGCCCTAGAAAAATGTTGGTTTAGTTATTGGGCCTCTTTTTTTTTGAATTTGGGTAGAAGGCCTCGAAACAATTTTTTCTTAGCTCGTGGGCCTTCCGGTAAAGGTATTCAAGAAGTTAACGGTGTTAAGTAGGTGGTAAAAAGATAATTTTGCCCCGAGTAAAAAAAAAATAAAAACAGAATTCCTATTGTTTATAATATTTTGAGTATATGTATATATTTATACTATTCAATATATAATCACACATATATTTTCAAAGACATCCGCACGTTCTCATAAGCATGGTAATGTGAGATATATAGCCAAAATAATATAAATAATCAGCACAAAAATATATATTTTGCTTATATGTTGACTAATATAAAAATATACATATACTCAAAATAATATAAGCACATGCTGCTATGTGAGATATATACGTACGGATGTCTTTGAAAATATATATGTGATTATATATATTGAATAACATAAATGTATACTCAAAATATTATAAACAATAGGAATTCTGTTTTTTTTTTTTTTGACTCGGGGGCAAAATTGTCTTTTTGCCACCTACTTAACAAGCGTCAAACTGTTGAAAAACGGACGGAAGGCCCACGAGCTAAGAAAAATTTATTTCGAGGCCTTCCACCCAAATTCAAAAAAAAAAGGCTCGATACCTAAACCAACATTTTTCCGTGGCCTTCCACCTAATTCTCCCAAACATATTTAAAGAGAAAATTTACCGTGGAGAAAACCGGCGGCCGGGCTATCCACGTCATTCCAATTATTTTTTGACCGTCCGATCCTCGATCCAACGGTTCTCCTTCCTCCTCCGCGATCGTATATATACAGGTTTCCAAACCTAACCCTAACCTCTCCCTCACTCTCCCGAGGCGGCGGCCCGCCTCCCTCTCCCCCCTCCTCTCTCCCTCGGCGTGGTCGGGCGGCACGGCGGCGGCTTGGCAAGACGACGGCGCTGGCTTCTGGGCGCGGCCGGCGGCGGCCGCCGCGCCAGGACGGAGAGCGCCACGCCCCGGCGGGGGCGGTGGACACCGGCGGGTGGCGGCCGGCGCTTGCGGCCCGGCGGCACCGGTGGCAAGGCGGCATCCTCTTCCTCTAACTCCGGCGGGATCCTCAACATCTCCTCCCGCCGAGGACTCTCTATTACCTTTCGACCAAACTCTAACCCTAGGTGCTTATCTTTGCCGCTACGGCGGCAAACCTCGGCGGTGAACGTCATGGTATTCGGTCTCTCCTCCTCCTCCTTCCCAAAGGTGCTCACCCGCATCCTCTCAACCGATATAAATTTGCGGTACCAGGTTGTTTCTAAGAACCCTAATCGTATTTTTCGGATAAAATAGAATCCTTTGTTTTTCCGATCTTTTTTATGTTTTAAGCTCCAGAGAGATAGGTCAACTAGATTTATATATTTAAGGGTTATCCGATTGCTCCCCTGTTTAAGTCATCTTTTTGATGGGCATGGTCACTGTTTTGCCTTAACTTAACGAGCTCACATGGTTCTCCTCCAATATGATAGCTCATTCCAATCTATACTTAATTTGTAAATGAAAAAGAAGAATATTGGTATATATATCATTTGTCATATGTCCGAATATCTATTAAACGCCGCCAACTAATGTGAGCACCGACCTTAGCTATTTATCATCCCATTGCAGGTTTGAGATCCCGAAGTTTTAGAAGAAAGGAGAGGGGTTCGGCAGAGATAACATCCCGGCGGAGTTCTTTTGCCTCCCATAAAACATATGTATTTGATTGAGTACAACAAGTTGCCACAACTTCATGTACCGCATATCGCATTAGCTAGGTTTAGGGAAAATCTAATTCTTTAATATTTTTCTATCGCACCAACATGCTCCTTATTGACATGTTATTTGAGAGATAGTACTTATGTTGTCTAAATCTTAATATTTCATACTAACAATCGATCCGCCACAAATGGTGCATGCCCTTTTTATTTTGTTGTTGCGTTGTAGCGAAAAAGCAAATTGGTTTTGAAATTGAATTCGTTTCCATTTTGGTGTTACATCCTTGATCCGACTACAATTACCCACCTAAACCGCCCCATCTCCTTGTTATATCCTTTGCGCCTAATGGCAAAGATACATTAGCCACTAATATGTGATGAAGCCATGATGACATGGAATCCAAATTGTGCCGGACATCGTTGCATATGAGCGTGAGAAATGAGGGCCATGAAAACGGTGGTATGGCACGTTTACGCCTACAAGAGATTCAAATCAAAGGCAATGACAAGAATCCCCGAGTATCCGGGTGCCTCGTGCAAGATAAGACCGCTGTTCACATGTTAACAAGGTCTGCTATATGAGATCTCTCTATTGGTGGCCGATATCCTATATGATGTTTTGGTTTTGTGCAGATCAAAGTAGGTGCTACTCTACCATTCCCCTGTAATAGTGATGATCTCGTGTTTCGAGTTATATTTGTCATGCTTAAATCACCTCGGATTAGTAGGTTAGTTACTTAGTTTCCATTTTTTAGTTTTTGAATGAAGTTATTATTGCTTGAATGGAGTTCCTATTGCAACTTGATTAACCTTCCCGATCAATCCTTATGCATATTCCTTTTCCATTTCGTAAAGACTTCTTTTTCGTAATAAAATAGTCCTATATATTAATGTATTGAGTTATAGCTTTTGGTTCCCCCTCACAGAATGTTGAACGGCTAAAAAGGTAATTGTTGTTTACGTAAAAGATGCATATGCCTCTTTACAATGTGTGAGAGGATTATGTTCGTTTTTTTAAAAATTTAGAATATGCCTCCATATGGTGATTTTAAGTTGTATAGTTCAAGAATGTACCTGTGTGCGTTGATGATTTATGTTTCCTAGACCTTCATAAACAATTTGGCTACCAATCATCAGTTCTCGTCTTGTTTCAGTGAAACACCTACTGTGTTACATGCAGACCAAGCATAGACGATTCGGGTGTGAGCTTATGAGTAATAGTCGTAAGGACCACGGACACGGTGCTACTGGTGATCTAGCTTCAACCATTTTTGTGTCCCTCTTGCACAGCTCCTTCATCCCAGCTCTCATTATATAATTAAGTACAACTTACCTAAACTGAAATGGTACATCTTGCTTTGTTATTTTTACACACAATAAAAATACTTCCCTTCATATCATAGAGTAAAAGGCGTTTCATTTACAAAGAATTACCGGGCCTCAAGTAGTAGTGTGCCCGGCCCTGAAATAAAATAGTGCCTTATGTGATGTCAAGATGCGAAAGATATTTTTGTTGCCCGATTTCTAGGTTCACATTGTTGGTCACTTCCCTAGGTTTGCTTGTGTAAAATTTGTTATATCAAGCAATGAGTTTGAGCTTTTTTTTGCCTTAACACTAACACCGCCAAGTAATTAATATTTTCAAAAAAAAAAAAATGGCCATGTATCATGATATATGCTTGAGGGTACCATATCTTTCCCATTTTATTATGCTCGTGAATTTTGAAGTTCTTAAAAATTAAGAAAACCCCTGTCTTGGATACATAGCACTTTCACCTTTTCAGGAATAACAATTAATATCCATTATATCGGTGACATATGAATGCTAAATCGAAGCGTATAATCATAGCAATGCTATGGTGATTTCAAGAGTTGGGTTTAGTTTTGTCACCCGTGAGTTCTCGGATCTCCGTGAAGTGTGGTTGTTTGAGTGTCGTATTTATTTTTTCCCGTAATTTCATGAGCATTTAAAACAAAAAATCATCTTTGTTTCGGGTCAGGTTCCCGACTCTCCATGCAAATTCCATCTATGGTTTAGTTCATACATGTTGCTTGATGTAAATCATGTTTCTACACATTGCGATTTGAGAGTATACAAATTGTTGTATGATTATGGCGGTAATCATTGGAATTTTGATCAAATTCCTAAACAATGACATTTGGATGAATTACATTATCGCTTCTTATTACATATCATATGTATCTATTTAAAATTTAAATTTCTAGAGTGTGTACATATTTGCAAACTCAAATGTAATGCTTGGCGAAAGTGTTTGGCGAACTGTCAATGCATACGCATTTAATCGAATCGGATTCGACCCCTCCCCGTCGCCCCCGGCACTTTTCTTTGGATGCACAGGGCCAATGGTGGTAGGATCAAGTGATAATCATTCTAGCTATTTAGATTGTAACCATTATCATTGGTTCTCTATGTTTGCTAAAACCCATCTCATTTTCTAAAAAATCTTCCCTGTGTTCCTCATGATTTCTTTACTTGGTGCATGCTATTTGGCTATCGATTCTCACAACTTTGTCACTATTGCATCATATCTTTCATCTCATGTTGCCATGGGTGTGTGCCTTCGCCGCAGTCCACGTTGATGGATGTGGTGCTTGTTGTTGTCATCCCTATAGTCCAACTTGGATGAAAGTCATGTGCAAATTTGTGGTTTCTCATTGGGGAATTATGGACTACATCAAGTTGCGCTTAGCAACCAATAGGGTTGTGTGTCTTTTTGGTTGAGGTTCGAATGCAAAGTCAAGCAAAGATAGTGAATGGCCTTTCATGTTCTCTTTTACGAGATCAAGTAGTTGATGATGCTCCAAGGACTGCATTTGAACTCGATAGTGATCGATATTGTGAAGCGGCCTACCAGAGTTCAAATGCACGCAAATTGCCTCTACCGCTCCCGAGATTATAACAAAAGGTTAGCTACCGTTTTTCAATTTGGGAAATCATGGTTGCTATTGTTAGCTGGTCACAGATTGAAGAAAAATTGCTAGAATAGATATAATCATTAAGCGAGGATGTCATTTGATATTCTAATCTTTGAACTTGGGGCCCCGGAGCTTGGGTTCTCTGTTATATTTTGTGCCTATATAGTGATGAGCTTTATTAAAGTTAGACTATGGGGACATGAGGCATATAGTCTCTTGAGGATACCATGAGACACCTCGAAGTTGGTCGGCCCCTCACTTTGGTTGGGCATTACCAAAGACTCCAACAAGAAGTGTAGGGCCTTTCTTTTGCCACCTTAGATAAATGAAATGATAGTTCTATCTCTCTCGCATTATGTTAGTTGCTCTTTGTCTACTCCATATTGTCTCATTTATCCCCGTTGTCCGATGCTTTCTTTTGGTTTCGGTTCAGTAAATGTGATTCACTTGATTCACTTTTCTTCTCTTAATATGCAAGGTGTGCAGCGGAAAAATCATCAACATTTCCCATTCATCAACCCGTTGGAGTTCCCCGCCCTAGAGGCGGAGCACCATTGCCGCCTAAGCAGGAGTTTAGTGGTCGGGCGGCAGACAGGTGCTCGGTGGATCTTTACCGCTTCATGCTTTGCTAACATCATCCCCGGTCTTTTGTACCGGTGGTCTACAGGTGATGGTCTCTACCAAATCCATGATCGATGTTCTAAAAGGATGAAAATTATAAACCCCATTATATAGCTACATTTCCCCGCAGGTTAGTATAAATTTTGCTACATTTTCCTTTATCTTTGCTTAAATTTGCTTGAGCCATTTTTTTGTATTAGTAATCCTTGCTAAATAGATGGGGTTTACATTTTTGAATGCTATAAAAAATTATAAGGCTCAGAATGAATATGCAAGGGATGATTCAGTAGCATGAATATGCAAGGGACAGATTCTACAGAGTATCATGGTGACAAGCGGCTTTGGAATCGGATTGAAGCCGGCACCACTACCCTTCAATCCTATATGACCCTTCAATCTTATATGAAGACATGCATTCCTCCGCCTTTATGATGCATGAATTATGTTATCTTAAGCCCTCTCGGACACCACCCCTCCAATAAACTATCGTTCCACTCTTTTTTTTATGTAGAGTATATCGAACCGAACATCTACCTAGCCTCCTCGTAGTATTTAGTTAAATGTCCGGACATCCGATATATATAATGCATCTCTATTGTAATATTTAGATCGTGTCTAGACATCCGGTATTGTAATAATTATCTAATATCCGGACACCTTATATCTATATTGTCTTTTCTTTACTGGATGTTGCTTTGGCCATGGCTCACGCTTTGGCGCATGGGCGCAGCAAACCTGTGATGGTGATGTGCTAGCCGTGAGAGATTTGAAGGCGAGCTCAGGGGTAAGACAACATGCTTCACCGCTCTCTTGTTTTACGGTCGTTACCATGGCGGTTCTCATCCCATCGTAAGTGCATTTAAAGGGAGCGAAATGCTATTGAGGCAAGCACATTCCAACACGGTGTAGCGATTGGGACTCGAGGGCAACCATCGGCATCGCGATCATGGTTAAGTGCAAATCCTTGACCAATGTGCATATTATTTGTAATCGACTATGCCAACAAAGACTAACTTCTTTACCAATCTGATTTCGACTTCAAACCTTGGGTCCACGGGAGGCGGCCATTGGATTTAACAAAATCCACTTCTTCTCGCGGTGAGGCTCACTCATTCAAAGATTCGGTTGTTTTGCCGCGGCCACGCTCTTGACTTTTGTTGGATATCCGTATGCGACCATCCACCAAGCATCATTTTCGTAGTATATGTATGCTAGCGAGAACTAATTCAGCTACGAGCCGCACTTCCGCTTTTGAACTGTAATATGCGTGACGTTTAATTTGAGAATGATCTATTTTCCCTGTCTCAACATCCGGTGGCCTTATGCTTTTGCATTGATCAGTATCCTCTTTAATTGTAATTTCGACGTTCTTCGTTATGCATTTGTGGATGCTATCTAAACACGTCTTTCGCTTCCAAAAGACGCCTATTATTTACATTCATTTTTATCGCCATGTAGCATGGGCCTGCCGCCATTCACTAGTTTAAAAGAGTAAATTTCTTTGGAGAGAACGCCAAGACCTTGGCCGGCGTCACGAGAACAAAATTATTTTTGATCGTTCGATCTCAACTTCTACGGTTGGATCTCTCTCAGTCTACTGTAGCGCCCCAGCCCCAGGTATATATACGCTGCCTCACGGTAAAAAAAAAAAAGGAAGCCGAACCTCTCGTTCTCTCCCTCCCTCGACGCGGTAAAAAAAAAAAAAAAAAGACCGAAGCCTCTCATTCTCTCCCTCTTCTCCCGGTGCGGCGACGTCGCTGGAGGCCGCGGCCCGCGCCGGCGCCTCCGCCGCTCCCGCCCCCAACCCCTCCTCCGCCTCCCGGTCTGCTTCCTCCTCCGTGGCGGCGGCGGCGCTGGCGTGCGACGCGGCGGCAGCGTCGGCGCTGGCGGGCTGCGCGATGGGGGCCGGGCAGCGCGCGCGTCTGGCGGTGCCGCCCGCCTCCCCTGGCCCCTCTCTCTGTCTCCATGGCTCCTTTCTCTCTGTCTCCATGGCTCCTCACAGGTAACCCTCACGATTTTCCCTAGGTTAGGGTTAGGGTTCAGCACTGGTTTTGTGCTTGATTTTGTGCTTGCTTCATCGAATCCGTGGTTGGTTGCTGCCCGTCCGCTGCACAGGTTGAGGTGCTCATCCCCCTCATCTTCCCTCGCCGGCTCCAAGACGACCATCGATCTAGGCTTGGCTGCTCGGTCTTTCTTGCTGGAGAAGACCACACCGGCGGATTTGGTGGATTCGATGCCCATGGCTGGATCCGTCCCTCCTCTTGCCGGATCTGTGCAAAGCACCAAGCAGGAAGTGGTGATGGCTGGATTTGGAGTAGGAAGTGGTACGTGATTTCTGATTTTTTTTACATTTGGATTTGGTGATGACAGGTTTTGTATAGGTTTATAGTGCTCATCCTTTGTTATATGTAACTGTTCAGGTCTAGAGTTCAGAGATCCACACACTTGAGAAATTATGCTGCCTTTGCTCTATATTTTCTAACTCTGGCTGTGGTTGATTGATTTCATGATTCAGGTGATGTGCACAAAAAGAGATCCAAACTGCAGAGCTTGTCCTTTCAGTGCAAGTTGTATATATTACAATAGTTTACTTGCCAGGTATATGCATTATGATTTATACTGTTTTGGACAACATGCATGATTTATACTGTTGTTTGTAGACTGAGTTGTAAGTATTTGTATAACTGTATGCCATTTAAACTTAGCATCCATCTAACTATTATATATCATTATTACTTTCAGTTAGTAAATAAAAGGTTACTTTTCACTCAACTCTTCAAGTTGTTTTCCATCTTGACCGTTTGTTTTAAAACAATTAATTTCTTCCTCCCAAACCAGTATTATTGTGGCTTATATTGCTGAGTTGGAAAGACTCTTGTTGTTTTCAGAAAGTCGCTTCCTCTTCCAGAGAAGCATGAACATGAAGAAGGAGAACAGCAAGCAAGCATGGTTGCTTCTGGGAGTTGCACACCAAGTTCTCAACAAATGTATCAATATCAAATTGCAATAAGCAGCACTACTGAAACACCACCCATCCATAACTGCGAGCCAATTATTGAGATGCCACCGAGCCCAGAATATGAATACAACGAAACACACCTAATGAGCAAGAAGATTCCTACTTAAGATTATTATGCACATGATATTGAAGATTTTGGACCAGAAGGAGTGCAATATGATGCTGAAATAAATCTTTGTTCAAGCAAGCATGTGTTGAATAATTATTGGACACCGAACCATGGAAAGGACTTGGCTGTGACCAACCCAAAGTATAGCTTTGGCCGAAATAAAAAGCTTAAAAATATTGGTCGCTCTTAGGACAGAACACAATGCGTAAGTAATTTTGATTTCTTGATACTTGATATAATTTTGTCCTTAGAAATCAGCAGCACCTGTCTAAATTTTTTTTTTTCTAACTTCTGTAGATACGCCCTCCCAGATGATCATGTAATCCTAGAACAGGTGTGCTATATTGTGTGATTCTTAACTTAACTTCCACACACTTGAGAAATTATTGCATGTTTTGTCCCTATTTTTTGTCTAGAAGTTCTGGAATGGTTCTTAAAAGCTCATGATTATGTCTGCAGGTCACAAATTAGTTGGGTTTAAGGATCAGTATATTGGATTGGGCTACTCATGGTTGATGTTGTTTGAAGACAAAGGAAATATACTAAAAGTGATATCGATGCAAAAGATGCAGCACTCCGTGAGTTCCTGTCCTCTGACTATCTCCGGATAGTTCAGCCGTGCTTCCACAGCTTCCACCTCAACAGAAAGCATCACCAAAAAAGAAAGCATGTCAGAAGGTTGCTAATCCTACATCAGCTCTCTATCAACATTCTCTATCAAAATCCTTGCTAAATTGTTGTCGATTTTTTCGTGCATGACTAATAGTGTTCATTTCTAAACAGAGAGGACAGGCGCCAGGAAAGATACACGTCCTACAGCTTGTAAGAAAATGACTGAACCGATGCAGGTCAGTTCAGCTTATACTACTTGCAAATCCTTTTTCGCTTAGTGTTCTAACACAAAGAAAAAGGACTAAGAGAGATATAAAGATGTCTCCTAATTTAGTCTCCTACCTAATTTTTTTTTATTGTGTTGGCTTCATTTGATTATGAGTTAAAAGTTAGGCCTTTGTGACAATGTATTGTATTGGAACAGTTGTGCTATGCTAGACAAAAATTGGTCCATTTGCAAAAAACAGGTTTGGTCAGTTTCTATTAGATTTTTTTTCTTGGTCGTTTGTATTAGTAATGAACATATGTATTGGTAATGGACAAGCATTATGCAGTATTGCATCTAAGAATATTCCAAGGCCATATTTTTTCTGAGCCATGCCATACAAAGAGATTACTTTTGAGTTCTCTTCTTTTTCTATCTTCACTGACTTAATTATCTAGGATTAAATCTGTCCAGTATTGAAACAATTGCAAATTACTAAGGTATTGGCATTTAGGATCTTGATAAGAAGATGGTCCTATGAAAAATGCTAGCTAATGCTAGCTAAGTGGATGTTCAGTTCAACATTTAGGCAGTCATGATTTGGTGTCAGCGCTTTTTAGGTTTGCAGTTCGCAATTCTGTCCTGTTACCAAGCTTAGTGCACTTCCTCGCCTGCTGAAGCTCTTACGACTACCTAGAGAAGCATATCAGTGAGAACTTCATGTAACAGGAGGCTTGGCCAATTGTGGTTTTTGGACAATAATCCTGTCTCTCTATATAAATGAAACTAATTCAATGGCTGTCTAATAATCCTGTCATGTTTTTGAGAACAGAATAGTTCTGTGTTTTAGAGGGTTTTTTTTTTTGGCAATTGATATATAATAGCACTAATATTTACAATCTTTGCCAAATAGGGTGATCTCTCAAATCTTAAGTACCAATATGATGTGATGAAATCTCGGCAACTGCCTTAAAGTGGTGAGCATGAACTCAGATTCATAGTCTGTAGGTTAGTTCAGTGGCGGGCAATAGCTGTCCAATTAAAGTTTACATGTGTGTTGCAGGCTGAGGCACAGAGAACCCTAACTTGAAGCTCCCTTTAATTCTAGATAGAATTGATCAAGGTTAGTTCTCTACCTCTATTTATCTCCATCTAACAAACAAAATAACATTTATGGCAGCTATATCAGACTTCAATTGTCACATGTGATTCATCAAGGAAAGAATAATACTTTTGAAGTCTCATCATTTTGCTATGTAAATATGGAAATAAGATCACGTGGGATGCTTTGTCACATGCAGTACTACATTTGTGTACCATAGCACTGTTGGTATTTCATATCCATAAAAGAAAAACCCCCTCAATATTCTTCCTCTATTGGTTCTGACACTTATGCTCATTCTGGTTTAGGAATTGCAGCCTCGTTGCTCTGGACAATTTACTCTGCTAATCAAGGGGCCTGTATGGTGATAAAAAAATCAGTACTTACTAGGATATGGACTTGCCAAACAATGGTTGTAATATCCATATTTATCTATGTAATTGATGAGTTGATAGCATATGAACTTCTGTGAACCAATTGGCGTTTAAACTACAATGAGGTGCTGGCTTAGTCTACCCCCTGTGTTCTCTTTAAAAATACTGTTGTGGCCATTGCTTTCGCGCGCAAGATGGGCGCCACAAATCACTAGTATGTCATATATAGCTGGTTGAATCTGGCGTCACATGTCGCACCCTGGGAGTAGTTTATTGCTGGCTCACAGACTTTGGTCAAGAGTGATGATACATGTGTGCAGTCTGCCGTCATGGGTTGGATTACAACACTATTTCAGATTAGCAGGCCTCAACAGGTACAGGAGCCTGCTGAAATAATTGGTTTTGCCCTCCTCTGCTTGGTGTGGCGATGATCAATAGCTAGATGCATAACATGTCACTTCAACAAGTTATATTAATGATTGGTAGAGGCTGAAACTTGTTTCCATTATCTAAAAGTTATATTGATGATGGTGTGGTGCTTGATGACGTAAAATGATTTTGTTTCGTAAAATTAACTGTAGTGCAGTTTTGGAATTACTATTCAATTTCCCTTATATCTGGGATTAGCACTAACTATTTAGTCACTCACTATGTAGTCACTCAAGTATGGAATAAGAGTAGCATCTCATAAGTTTGAGTCTCTATCTGCAAGTGACTCGCAAAATCGATCTGGTTTTCATCAGTTCGACTACAGACAACCTCTATCATTGCCATGTGCACATATGTATATGTTGGGTGAAATATCAAAGACAACACTTTATTGATGAAGTATGGTCACAAAGCAACCATTCAACATGGTCTTTTACAGGTGCATTAGGGGGTATTTATAGGGACCCCCCGACTTCGTACTTGATAAAAACATAAACTTCACATTTGAGATTTCTAACAACTTTTCAAGGTTTCTATTCTAGCTAAGTTGTTTTCACCATCTTCGCTTGAATCTTTGAATCATGATTCTTCATATTCTTTGTTCAAATGAAGTTGTCTTCACCAACTTCTCTTTCATCATATCTTTTCCCTCTTCGTGTTGAAAGTTTTCTTCCCGCAACTTCAAAGTTTAGCCGACGAAGTCAACTTCAAAGTTCGGGCATAAAGTTTGTCTACGAAGTCAATCTTCAAAGTTTGGGCATAAAGTTTGTCTACGAAGTCAATCTTCAAAGTTTGGGCATAAAGTTTGTCTACGAAGTCAACTTCAAAGTTTGGGCATAAAGTTTGTCTACGAAGTCAACTTCAAAGTTTGGGCATAAAGTTTGTCTACGAAGTCAATCTTCAAAGTTTGGGCATAAAGTTTGTATACGAAGTCAACTTCAAAGTTAGGGATAAAAGTTTCGGGCTTAAGTTAGATCCCAACAAAGCCCCGTGGGCTTAAGGCCGACTTCAAAGGCATGAAACCCACGAAAGTTTTTATGAAAAACCGAGGTCCGTAAACGCCGTCCCGACCTTTGAAGTTGGACTTTTTGTAACGGCTAGTTTGTTTGTCGACTCCTCGAGTTATAAATAGCAAAACATACCCCTTGTTTTTTATCTTTTTGAAGAGGGGAAACCTTTTTTTTCATTTTTTTTCCTAATTCAGCGAAGTCAAATTAAAGAATTGAAGGTTAAAGTTCACCTTAGTGAACATTTTATAGCTTAAAATTAACCTTAGTGAATTTGAAAGCCGCCGTCCCTTCTTTTTTTGCAGAGAAGTGGGACGCTGAAACTTCATTTCGAAATTTAAGTTTCTTCTTAGAGAATTTGAGTAAAATTTTTTTGAAGTTTCAAATATCTCTTTAGAGAATTTGAAAACGCCGTTCCCTTCTTTTCTTGCGAAGTGGGAGCGAAAACTTCGTTTCAAAAATTAAGTTTCTCCTTAGAGAATTTGAGCGAAACTTCATTTTGAAGTTTCAATTTTTCTCTTTTTAGAGAATTTGAAAACGTCGTCCCCTTCTTTTTTTTGCGAAGTTGGAGCAAAAACTTCATTTTGAAGTCAGAATTTTCTCCTTAGAGAATTTGAAAAAAAAAAACTTGTAGGTAGCAATTTTATTTTGTTAAAAATTGCACCTACTTATGGCTTTAATCGGGGCGATGCAAGAGCAAGTTGCTCTTCGACCTTTCGAACTTAAACTTCACCTTAGTGAATTTGAAAAAAAAAAATTTTTTTTTCAAAGTTAAAATTCACCTTAGTGAATTTGGAAAAACGAACATATTTTTTCGAAGTTAAAATTCATCTTAGTGAATCTAAAAAGTGAACTTCTTTCAAAGTTAAAATTTACCTTTGTGAATTTCACAAACAAACTTTTTTTTTCGGGTTAAAATTCATCTTAGTAAATTTGAAAAACGTCACCCCTTCTCTTTATGCGAAGTTGGAGCGAAAAACTTTTTTTTTCAAGTCAAAATTTCTTAGCAAATTTTGAAAACGCCGTCCCCCTTCTCCTTTTTGCGAAGTTGGAGCCAAAATTTCTTAGCAAATTTTGAAAACGCCGTCCCCTTCTCCTTTTTGGGTTGGAGCGAAAACTTTTTTTTCAAGTCAAAATTTCTTAGCAAATTTTTGAAAACGCCGCCCCTTCTCCTTTTGCGAAGTTGAGTTTAAAACTTTTTCCGAAGTCAAAATTTCTTAGCAAATTTTGAAAACGTCGCCTCCTTCTCTTTTTATGAAGTTGGAGCCAAAATTTCTTAGCAAATTTTGAAAACGCCGTCCCCTTCTCCTTTTTGCGAAGTTTTAAAAACTTTTTTTCGAAGTCAAAATTTCTTAGCAAATTTTGAAAACGCCGCCCCTTCTCTTTTTGGGAAGTTGGAGCTTAAAAACTTTTTTCGAAGTCAAAATTTCTTAGCAAATTTTGAAAACGCCGTCCCCTTCTCTTTTTGCGGTTGGAGCGAAAACTTTTTTTCGAAGTCAAAATTTCTTAGCAAATTTTGAAAACGTCGTCCCCTTTTTTTTTTCGTGGAGAAGTGGATGCGAAACTTCTCTTGGAAGTTAAAGTTCACCTTAGTGAACACTTTATAGCTTAAAATTCACCTTAGTGAATTTGAAAACATCGCCCTTCTCTTTTGCAGAGAAGTGGACATGAAAACTTCTCTTGAAGTTAAAGTTCACCTTAGTGAACATTTTATAGCTTAAAATTCACCTTAGCGAATTTGAAAGACAAACTTCTTTTTCGAAGTTGAAATTCACCTTAGTGAATTTTGAAAAAATGAACTTCTTTTTTGTTTTCGAAGTCAAAATTCACCTTAGCGAATTTGAAAGACAAACTTCTTTTTCAAGTCGAAATTCACCTTAGTGAATTTTGAAAAATGAACTTCTTTTTTTTTCGAAGTCAAAATTCACCTTAGTGAATTTGAAAGACAAACTTCTTTTCGAAGTTGAAATTCACCTTAGTGAATTTGCAAAAAACTTCTTTTCGAAGTCAAAATTCACCTTGGTGAATTTGAAAACACACTTCTTTTTCAAGTCGAAATTCACCTTAGTGAATTTAAAAATGATCTTTTTTTAGGAAATTCACCTTAGTGAATTTGAAAAATGTACTTTTTTCAAAGTCGAAATTCACCTTAGTGAATTTGCAATTCTTTTGCTCCTTAGAGCTTTTCTTTTCTCGCTTATTGCGTAACTTTTGCTCCTTAGAGCTTTTTCTTCTTTTTTTTTTATTCTTAACCGTGCAAATGCCAAGCTTAAGCCTAGTTCAACAGCCCCTTGGGCTAGCTAATAAGTTTTAGGGAGTGTGTGGGCCTTTGCTAAAATTTGAGCTAAAAAAGCCAGAGTTGGACTTACTTTGGTAGCTTGGGATTTAGGCCACCCAAGATCCATCATCTATTTATTGTCGATCGAAGCCCCTTAGCGATACACCAACTTTATGATGCGTTGAAAAAGTTTTGTAACATGTTGGTTGGTATTTTGACTTCGTGCGTGTGATTCCATCTTCTCTAGCCTTGCGATGGCTCCTGGACTTGGCTAAAAGTGGATAGCAGCATGTGCTTGGCATCAATGTTGCTTGACGTTTGTTGAAAGTACAGCGTCTAAAGATGGAGTCATGTTTGATTTGAACTACGAAGCTGTTCTTGCTCGGGAAGTAGTTTCTAGAGATGGAGCCAAAGTTGTGAGAAGCCATATTTTCTCTATGAGTAGCCTTTTAGTATCTGAGCTCCAATTTGTATCTCCGCCACAACAGTTTTGCTTGGACTGTCTTGGGTAAATACTCCAATGGTTATTCTTGCAAAATTAAACTTTTAGGGTGAAGCCCCTTGCACGATCTTTTGGAATACTTGGCTGATGGTCGATGAGCTCACTTATCAGCGGCGAAGTCTTCTAGTTTGGTTTTTAACGGGCCTTCAATATATTATTTCTTGAAAGGGAACCTTTAAATATGTCCAACCAAGTCAATTGTTTCATCCAAATTTTGTTTCTAACAACGAAGTCGTTTTTTTTAATATATTCCTGCATTCTTTCCAAGGAAGAAAAGAGTTAGTACGAAGTAATGTTTTCTAGACTGTTGTGTAGCATGATATAAATAAGAGAATGTGCGAAGACAGTATGATGTAAAAAGAGAATGTCTGGTCGAAGGCCAGAGAGATTTTTCCAAACAGCTTTTTGGCTTCCGGAAGCATGTAAGAAAGATAATATAAAATAGTTAGTAAGAAATCATGCCTAAGTTGTATTGTTTTACTCATAATCTGTCATTGGGTTTGGCAAGCCAGAAATATAATATAGAATATGCCATAGTGCAAACTGAATAAAATAATGGAACAACGTCGAAAGGTTAATTCTTGATAGCACATGCAAATAGTATTATGGGGATCATCATATTATTGCAAAAATGGTCGACATTACAAGTGATAGGGTCAATGTTGTTTGATTTGAGATGAAACTGAATATTGAAAAGAACCATTTTTGCGGATTCCATTGTTTTGGAAATTAAACTGACAATATAATGTTGCTATCCGTTGATTAATTGCATCATCATAATATCGGTGGGTGCACGCAATCCTTTCAAAAAGAATGTACTTCGTGACTTGCACATGCATTATCCAATATGGTTAATTAGCAAGCAGAGCTTAATAAATGCGAAGCAATATAGAGCTTAGTGGCACGTAAAAAATCAAGAGAGAGTTGATTGAGGCCCATTGGTGAGATAGTTCTAGCATAAAAAGAATGGAAAGCAGTTAAGAATGACTTCGCCTGCATGTTTTTTTATCTATGCTAGGTGGGCACATGGTCAGTCACATGATTTCGCATGCAACTTTGTTGGTGAAGCGTGCTGTGCATGGAGATTGGAGAAATAACTATTTGCGCTGGCAATGAGTGAAGTTGTCTCCGTAGTTTCTATGACCTCTTCGCGAGATTTGAAAATCCGAGCGAAGCCACCGGCAGCGAAGCCAACTAACTCGTTGTTCTTCGCGAGATTTTAGAATCTGAGCGAAGCCACCGGCAGCGAAGCCAACTAACTCATTGTTTTCTTTTTGTCTATTTTGCTTCTGCTTTTGCTTTGGGTATATCTTAAATTGTCGTACTATTTCCGGCTTTACAGTTTTCTCTCTTGTTCTTAGTCTGCAGGCTTCGAGTTCTTTTCCTTTTCTTTTGCCAATTCTTCTTCCAGATTCTTCAGCCTTTGCTCTTCGCTTTCATTGTTTGCTGAAGTTGATTTTTTCTCTTGCTTGCTCATTTTGTCTGCATGAATGAACTCCTTCCGGCAGTCTTGTCTCCTTGTGGATGCCAACTTGTTCTTGGGTCTTCCCATTTTCCGAGATGGTCGTGGTGTTGTGAGAGCCAAGAAAAGCGACAGGATCTGCTAATCAAGGAAGTGAGTCTGAGTGAAGCGATGGCGATGGCATGCCGCGTCTTTATTTGTTAAACATAACACTTCAGGAAAGAATTTGAGCCAGAAATCCAAAGTAGAGTAAGCCCCGGGCTGTTAACTTCGCGTGGATAGTGTTAATTCGTAGTCTTCGTAGGAGAGCTGGAAATGATGCTTGGCTCGAACCAATCAAGCAGCCGATATAACTTCACTTGAGTACCAACCTTCTGCAAAGAATGTTTTGTAGACAGCATGTAAGCCGTAATAATATAAATACGGGAAGGTCTCAATACTGGGAGGAGTTTCCGAAAGCTTTTTAGGCTTCTGTACGTGTAGTATATATCCAACATGGTCAGTAAACAAAATTTTTGTTAAATAAACGCGAAGCAATATTGAGCTTAGTGGTACGTAAAAAATTAAAGGAGATAGCTTTTTGTTCATGATGTTGACTGAAGTCCATTGGCGAGTCGTCTTTCCTTGTGCTGAAAATCTTCCGGTATTTCTTCTGGCTCCGGGGAGCTAGTGGAGTGTGGCGGAGATAAGTTTTGATGACACGTGATTCTTTTTATTAGCCTCATCTCAACTTCGCGTGGGGAATTTTCTCCAATGAAGCCACAACTTTTGAACGTCTAGTCAAGCTTCCAAGTTGACTTGACGAAGTCAAGTACTTCTGACAAGATATTTTTCAATATTTTGATTGGCTGAACATTCCTATAACTTTGCTAGAGACCTTGCTTGTTGATTGCCATCTTCGCAAGGGGCTGAAGTACCATTCGAGGCCTTCTGAAGTAGTAGTATATTCTGGTAAAATACAAATTTTCCTGAACATAATAATAATAAATAAAATGAATAAATAAAATAAAAATGACAGATGAATGAAGTCAGTAGAAAAAAAAGGTGCGATTAGGTGAATGATTAATTAGCGTAGGACAGCTTCCTGTGTTGATTTGGAATCAGTTTGCTCTAGGCCTTTAGGCTTCCCTGCGAAGTGTTCTTCGTAGCTGTGCAGAACGCATATCCCTCCAAGAGCCTTTCGTGACTCTAGTGTAATGACAATGACGTGAGTTTGCTGTGAAATGACACTTCGATGGATGCTGTTCTCAGAGCTCCGAGAGTTCCCTGAAGATGAAATGAAATAATCATAAGAAACAAAAATGGTTATTAGTACGTGTTAGAATAGATGTGAGAGCTGCAAAAAGCAACGGTTTGGTTCAAATATGGTGGAGACAATGCTCTACGTGACTTAAGAAGAAAAACTTTTATTCCAGTTACTAAAAGGTGTTGACGCAAATTAGAGTTTCGCACCAACACACTCGAAGGTCACGACGGACCAGAGATTACAGCAGGATAATCAACACACTTTCGCGGTGAAGAGCGGCGAGTTTACAAGCAAACCGCAAAGGATAACAATCGCGGCTTTTACGCGGATGACGAAGAACGGCTAGTTTCCGAGCAAACTAGCAAAGAAGCCGCCGCCGGCTCGCCGGGAGGGACCCCGTCTGGGCAAGGACGTCGTCGGGTTGCCCTAGGTTGGCCGGCAAGCCTAGGGCGCCATCCTTGGTCGCCGGATCAGCGATGAACAGCATGTAGAAGGTTGAAGAGAGAAAGTAGGGTTTGTAGATTGGTTTGTGTCGATTGGATGTAGATGGGATCAAATCGCCATGAACCCCTTCATTATATAGGGAGGATGGTCTTATCCTTTTAGGAAGGCGCCCTAGGACGTTTCCAATCACAAAAAATCGCACCAAACAAGTTTGGAAACAAACCGAAGTTGATACGATTCGGATCAGCCCGAGATCGGGCTGACCGGACGCCGCTACAGATAGCACCGACGCACCGGCCGTGCGCCTGCAGAGAGGTTCTGCAGGTAGCGACCCGGGGACGCGCTGACGGACGATGGACCGGACGACGGCGCGCCGTCCGGTCGGTGTCCCGGCCGCCGCTCTCGCAGCGCCGACCGACCGGACGCGACCGACCGGATATTTGGACCGACGCGCTTAGTGAGTCCGGTCGCTGAGTCCCGTCACCTTCCGAAAAGCCGTTTTCGATCCTCCCGAGAATTTGGCTAAGTCTGGAATTTTGCGGTGGTTTAGCCTATGCCATTTTGGGTGTCAACAAAAGGAATGGAAAACAGCTAAGGATGACTTTGCCTGCATGTTCTTTTCCATGCTACATGGGCACGTGGCCAGTCTCGTGGTTTCACATGCAACTTTGTAACTGAGTCGTGCAACATTTAATGGCTGCCGGCCTCTAGCTTAACTCCGAAACTTGCGATGAGTGAGTTTTAGCTTGTGGCTTCGCTTGGTTGGAAGTTTTGTCTTGAACATAACGGTGGGCTTCGCGTGAGGGATAGTCTCAAGCTTCGGTTGATGGCTTCATGAACTTCTAGCTGCATCTTGCTTGCCTTGACTTCGCTGGCTAGTTGATATATAATTGTTTTGCATTTTTGCTTCACATTCTTCGGAATTCTTTTTTGGTTTGGAATTGATTTTCCAACTCTTTTGGTCTTTGCTCTTCTTCTTTGCTTGTACTTGATATGTTATGCTCTTGTTCTGGTTGTCGCCTTCTTGAAATCAAAAACTTATGTGCCTTGTTTCGTCGGGCTGACGTCACTCTTCCTTTGGGCTCATTGGTCCTTGTGGTCATGGGTGAATTCAACACACACAAACGGTGGGCGCCAAGATGTTGGGTGAAATATCAGCACAACACTTTATTGATGAAGTATGGTCACAAAGCAACCATTCAACATGGTCTTTACAGGTGCATTAGGGGGTATTTATAGGGACCCCCTGACTTAAACTTGATAAAAAAACATAAACTTCACATTTGAGATTTCTAACAACTTTTCAAGGTTTCTATTCTAGCTAAGTTGTTTTCACCATCTTCGCTTGAATCTTTGAATCATGATTCTTCATATTCTTTGTTCAGCGAAGTTGTCTTCACCAACTTCTCTTTCATCATATCTTTTCCCTCTTCGTGTTGAAAGTTTTCTTCCTGCAACTTCAAAGTTTAGCTGACGAAGTCAACTTCAAAGTTCGGGCATAAAGTTTGTCTACGAAGTCAATCTTCAAAGTTTGGGCATAAAGTTTGTCTACGAAGTCAATCTTCAAAGTTTGGGCATAAAGTTTGTCTACGAAGTCAACTTCAAAGTTTGGGCATAAAGTTTGTCTACGAAGTCAATCTTCAAAGTTTGGGCATAAAGTTTGTATACGAAGTCAACTTCAAAGTTCGGGATAAAAGTTTCTGGGGCGAAGTTAGATCCCAACAGTATAACATGAGCATGGAGTGGCTGCAGCATTGTTCAGAACTTTAATTAGTTCAATATAGTAGCTCGTAATTTGATGAATGTGAAATGTCACTTTCGTGCCACAGCCACAGAGAGCATTCATACGTCTGTCAGTTGGTTTACTACTGGTCCATGTTTCAACCAAAATTCAGATAATCCATCTAAATTTTCTGTTGCAATATGCACCTCTTATCTTAAAGGAATACTGTAGTGTCTTATTGTTATGGCGTTGCCGCCTTGGAGTGCGCAGAGGAGAATGAAGGAGCAGCTGGGATTGAGAATTGAAGCGCAAGGGATAGCGAGGCAAAGGAGCAGTAGGTTCGTCGCCGGTGGCCACGCCTGAATCGCCTGTGGACACCGTCGAAGGGAAAACCCGCCCACTCTCCGGGAGGTTCTATTTCCTTCGATGACTGGTTATTACATTCACTCAGTGCTTTATAGAACTGCAGCACCGAGTGAGAGTGATTATCTCGCTGATCTGCATGAGCAGGACCAGCTCCTAGCCACTCTCCTTATCTCTAAAAATAACTGAGCATTGCAACCATTGCATGCTTCTAAAAGTAGCTTAGAGTCCTGGCGTCACAACACTTATGCTGTTGTCAATTGTCATAGAGTTACAAAGGATGGCCGTCTTGTGCTATTGTCATAGAGTCGTAAATGATGACCAATTTAAGTTAAATCGCGCTAACTACCTTTGTAATGGAACCTTTTTTATATCAGTTTAATTCTTCCTTGATGTCATCTGGTTATGGAACGACAAAAGAATAGAAATACCAATTGTTCTTTTTACTTGCACACATAATTTCCATTTTCCTCTACAAACATTGTTTTTTGGATTAAATATCACTTTAACGTTATCTATGTTAATTTCAGAAACTTTTTTTTTAATTAAATGTCACTTTAACTTTGGTATTTAATTTTCAAGATGCTGTCTCGTTTTGATCCATTAGCTTTTAGTACAAAAGTTTAGCTAGAAGTAATAGGGCTAACTACAATGAATCCTTTATAAACTAATACAAAAAAAAAAAAATATCCTGTAGGCTGTACCATAACACTATATTAGTAATAAAGAAATCAAAAAGTTGAGCAAAGGTATGTTTTTTGCACCATAGGGCAGCAATAGTGTTAGGAATTGTTGGTTGTGTCAAGGGAAAATTCAGATGGTAGGGAAATTATAAATATTACATTGTTGGTTGTGTCAAAAGGCGCTAGTGGAGCCATTTTAAGATTGGTTGCATGATATCTCCCAAGATTTGTATTTTATTGCCATTCTTCTAAACTAATTTCATCATTATTTTGAAATTGCCTATTCTGCAAATAACTTTGATTTCATCAAAGAATCTCGCCGATTTTTGCAATGTGGTAGGAAGAACAAAAATATAATGTTTTGACATTTTGTGAGATGTAAAATTGAAAACAAAAGAGTCATGTTTCCTCTACAGATACACATTCAAATAATAGTTGCAGTTGCAAAATACTATGCAAATGATGCGTAACTTTTCTATTATATTTGAGCTATTGGAAGTAATGTGTAATAACAAAATAGGTTGTCAAAGAGGATCTTTGGCAAAACAAGAAAATCTAACATCTGGTCAAATAAATGAAACATTAAACTTATGACAATGACCAATGACTAACTAATTAGCTAAGTAACGTTGGCCTTTGCCTTCCAACTTCCTACATCACATGACTAATACCCCTTCGTTGCAAATTATGAGTTGTTTTGGATTTTTTTTTTTTCAAGCACGAGCTTTTGCTATTCATCTAGTTATGCGCTATATCTAGATGCATATCAAAAGCTATATACATGGAAAATCCAAAATAACCTATAATTTAGAACGGAGTGAGTACTTACGAATCTTATGCCACTAGTACTCAAGATCTAATGTTAACTAAAAAAAATTACTTTAAACTAAATTGTTGGATTGACTCGTCGCTGCTCTCTATCACGAGGCACGAAACAACAGAAGATGCCCGCTAGAAAGCCATGCAAAGGATGCACGCATTTCTTGACGATACGGTGCATGACACCGCCGCTGGGCGGGTTCCCGGGGCCGGGCCGGGCGACGGTTGCTTGCGGCAGTGGCGCGACCCGCCATCCTCGCGAACATAGAGCCGCGACACCGCCCTCATGAGCGGGTCACTGATGGTCGCCTCCAGCCGCCGGCCGCTGCCGAAGGCGTCGGTGCCGAGGACGTCCTCGAAGCTCACGTACCCAGCGCCGACACCGACATGGAAATCTGACTTCGGCGGCATGCTCGCCGGTCAAGTTGGAGTCGATGGCGTGCTCGTCGGTCGCCGTCGGCGCCTCTTCTCGTTCTCATGCCGTGGAGGTGGCTTGCTGCTGCGTGGGGGAGAGGGGCACCGTCGGCACCTTTGTAGGAAGGATCGTCGCGACGTCACCGCAGGAGCGCCGCCGCCGGCGACGGCGATGACCAGCCGCCCGAGCCGACGGTGCGCCGCCCTCGCGCAGCAACTCCCTCGCGGAGGAGGATCCGCCCTCATCCTCCTTGTAGCTCTGCAGGATTAGATGTGGCTCCGAGTGGATCATCGTCATGGCCGCCTCCTTAGATGTAGACAGAACTGTTAGGTTGTTAGTAGGAGGGATATACGCCACCACTCTATGGCTTAGAAGCAGACATTTAGAATTCAAACATGCAAAGTTGTTAGAGTAAGGCGAGATCTAGGGTGCGCCGCCGCCACTCAATTTTCCGTTTCCCTCGCGAGACCCGGCGCTCCAACACCGAGATTCCTCCACGCGCGCAGCCCTCTCTCGGCTCCTAATGAATCTGCGTCAATGTCGGACAAGGGTGAGATACGATCCGATGCCGATCCCAGCGCATCAGGCGGTCCAGAAATAAGTGCTCCTCTTGGGCGCTATTCATCAGTGAGGGCCCGACGAATATCAGGCTGTGGGACCGACGGAGCCCGAGCGCCTGGCATGTGGCGGCGGCCGCTGCGGTAGCGGAGGGCGCCAGGAGCCAGGACGGAGGACCGAGTGACTCGAGAGCGCACTCCCTGGACGCGCTGGATCCCCTAGCCGACGCCGAGGACGACGCCAAACCGCCCGTGCGGGCGGCAAGGTGGTACTGCGTGGTGCGCGAACGGGAGCGACTTGATGGCGGCGTCGTCGAGGCCGAGGTGGTAGTAGTTGTCGTTGGTGAAGGACGCGAACGAGTTGTCCCCGCCGCCGTGCCCGGTCGAGGACGAGGGGGAACCCGGGATCATCAGCAGTCGGAGACGACGGTGTCGCGGCTTGTCAGACGCACAGTACCATCAGCAGCGCGATGAGTGGAGGGCTCAGGCTCGATCCGCCGCCACGCTTGCCGCCCGCGAACGTTCTCACCGCTGACGGCTTAGGCCCAAGTCCCAGCTCTTGGTAAGCCGCTCAATTCTCTGGTTATCTCTACCAAATCAATACAAAGCTGTTATGTTGGGCATCGAAACTCTACCCGAAATTTGTATCTCTTCTAATCTAAAGAAGCTATGCTAAAAATGTACTCATTGGATTTGTCCAATACAAATGTACTGATTGACTCTAATACAAAATTCATACCAACTGTCTAAGTGTTGACAGACATGAACTGTTAGTGTAGTTTTATGGGCACCTGATGCAACAGTATGATCCATTTCGTGCCTCTTCGTTCATTGAGCTGACTTCTGTGATGCTAACTGCAGCGCCCATGGGAGGCGGTTTTTGTAATCGCTCTGTAGCTCCTTCCTTTATATGCACATCAAGATTCACTTAAATTACACCATTTATCTTTGAAGTACTTATTGGGAATGATATGAATAAGTAATGATGGTTTCTTTCTTTGAAAGTGTCTGGATAAGGAGAACAACATGATGTCCTTGTGGGTCTCTGTAAAAGGCTATTGTGATGTCCTATATGGATACTGCGATTGAAGAAAAAGGGGAAATAGAATATCCATTTGGCATCGAAGCTGCTAAGGTACATCTCAATCTCTTGGCTGTTTAGTTTGACTGGTTGATACCATATTAATTCTCTTAATGATTGAAAGAGAGGCTCACTAGTTTCTTGTATCGTTTATTTGAAAAAAAAAAAAAAAGATGGATGGTTTCAAGTGTATTGCTAAGGAGGCTGAGTTGATTTATGAATGGCTGAGGCGTGGGCGCCATAATTTTAACAATGATGAGTGCAATTTGTGCCATGACATCCGGGTTGTTGCTTTTCGACTGTTTATTCCCGTTCGAAGTGGTCTGATCAAATTGCTGCTGCCCTTCTGAGTATAAGAAGGGAAGCTGAGTGGTTGATTTAGAACTCAAGAGTAATTCTAATGAATCCATTAGTACCTCCATCAAGATTCAACAATTTGCCTTTTGTTTTGTGAAGAAAAAGCTTGGTGAGCTTGATGAACTATATATAAATGAGAGCAGTGAAAGTGATCAAATGGCCTCCGAGAGCGATGATGAGAGTGATGAGAGCAATGACGATGTCGTTGAAAGCAAAGATAACTGGGTATGGTGTATGTTCTGAAAAGCATGCTCAATGGAGATGTCACTCATGCTATAGTTCACTTACATGTATGGTTTTGATTTCTTGCCGGGCGTATTTCTGCGATGAAGACTTCTTGAAATTTTATGGTTATCAAAACGCATGCTGAGGTTTGGTTTCTTGCCAGGGGATTTCTGTGACGAAGGCTACTTGAAACCTCATCGCTAAACGCATGCTGAGACCAAATATATTAGTTTTATTTTGATGAATTTCTCTAGGTCAAACTATCTCTGATCTTTCTTGTGCTGCTGCATCGGTCTACAGTCGTTCATTATGCAATGAATTCCATTTTCTTTCAAAAAAAAAAAAAAATCCCCTTCTTCACGCAGAATGGATCTTGGGCCCTCGGGCTGCAGTTTGTCAAAATCATCGAGCACCCCAGCCGAAATCCTCAATTGCACATCAGCTCTTCTCTAGGGAAACATCCAAAAACATTTTTTTTTTTTTTGCCGTGTCCTCATTTGACTGATGGAATATTGCATTGGCAACACTCTCCAGAACGTAACCTGAGGCAGAGTACATCCTCCTGCATCCCTGCTTCACCAATGTTTGTGTCCAAATCTAATGTTCTGGTTGCTGCTATCGGATCTGATGAAAGGTACTCAAATTTGAGGTGGCATGCTCCTGCTCTTCAACAGATTCAGCTGCACAGCTGAATCTGTTGAATTGAATTTAGTATAATACAACAACTAAATTCAGTTGTGCATGCTCCTGCTCTTCAACAGGTTTTCAGACTGTTCTTGGAGAGTGGACAATTTGGACATTTTAATGGAAATCTGCCCATAACTTTATACTCTAGCTGCATTTCTCCAGCGATGGTGTCCCTATGATCATGCAAGAAGTATAGTAGCATTGTAAGACACCCTAAATGCTGGAACCATACAACTGTGTAATAAACTCACAACAACAGATCATATTGTTTAGGATGAGCATATTACTATACACATACTGAAAAACAAAAAGAATAATATTGTTTATGATCCCAGTTTCCCTCGTGCATTGCGTTGTCCTCATAGCCCGCATTGTGTTGTTACATATGTATGGGATAGCTGATGACGCGAAAGGCGAGCAAGAAGAAGCTGCTTTAGAGAGGTCGACGACGCTACTTGCCTTCTTCCCAGGATGGACAGAATCGTGCAAACAAACAGGGGAGGGTCGACCTCACCTCACTACTTCCATTCCATCTGCAGCTGCAGGCACCTGGCACCTAGTGTGTCATGTGTGAACAAGGGGGCGCAGATGGCGACCTGCCAGGTTATGCAGAGACAATATTGTGCTGGTTTTTGGCGATTACTGCTTGCTTGCTTGGTGGATCCATGTCTTCGTCGTCATCGTCGCAGAGATGAGACGAGGAATTCGAATCGGCAGGAACCTAGCTATTGCTCTCACAAGGTGATATTATTCTACATGGACATGGAGCATCACGAATTATTCGCGTAAGCCTGATACATGTGCAGGAGTGGGAGCAATTTACATCCGAGATAAGATGCGCATCGGTCGACAAATTCTCAATCTAGCGTGCAAAAGGCTCTTCCCTCTTCAAGAGCTCATGAACACATGAGCATCCTAATCTTCCTAGTGAATATATGATTAAAGGATCAGCCTTTTCTCTTTTTTTTTTTTGAGGAATATCATCCTTTTCTGATGTACTCCTACATTCATAAGCTGCAGGTTAGGTTCCAGCACACAGAATCGTCAAACCAGAACAGTGGCAGAGCTAGGTGCGATTGATAGGAGGGAGGGTCGCAGGGAGTACCAAACCAATTTGCCTTGTGGAGGTTGACAGCTTGACATGGACGTAAATGCTAGAGCAATTAGTCACTAACTGAATATCTACAGGTCAAATCAACTAGTGGGATGAACCTGTGTGTTCGTTGCTAGACAGTTGTGGAGGGCTACTCGACGTATTTGTCGGGCCCTTGCATGACTGCTCTAGGGCTTTTCAGCGGTTTTGAATTTCCGTCTGTATGTTTTTGGCTTCGTATTTTTGCCTTGTATAGGCGGCCGGCTACTGCACTTTTTAATATTTGTACAGCACCTATCGTGGCTCTTTCCTTTCTTGTATAACGGCCAGCTCTTGTGTTGATTCGTTTTTTTTTTTTTTAAATGGTTAGGATGAGCTATACATGTCAAACGGTTCTTTTACAGATTTTACATCAATTTCGTGAAATAATTCTTTGAATTCAACTAGAACTGCACATCGTCTAGAATTGATCAATGGGTCTATGAAAAATATTAGCATGACCCCAGCTATATTAGGTAGTCCCAAGACACCTAGTAATTTTAAAGACAACCATTCGTCTCTCCTATAAATACGGAGTTTGTAACTTTGAAAGCGGGAGAACTTTCTACGACTAAGACCCAAGCTAGGACACAGCCCCCGCGTCGCCCCGCTCGGCGACTCGGGCGGCGACATCACCGCCCGCCTCTAGCTCCCCCCCACCCTTCCCGTCCCCTGCCGCCGGAGAGGCCTCGCCGGATTTCGCGTGGACCTCCAGGACGGGGCGGGGCGGGTCTTTCCCCAACCATTGGCGTCTCTCCGGGCGGCGGAGGACCAAGGCGCCGACCCGCCGCCATGACGACGGCGGCGGGCTGGGCGGAGATCCGGCGCCCCCAAAGGCGGATCCGGCCCTCCACTACACGGATCTCGCGACGAGCGGCGGTGGGAGCGGTGGTGGAGGTTCCAGGTGCGACGGCGGCGGCTCCGGTGGATGCGCGGGCGGCCGGAAGCTTCGGGGAGGTCCCCACGGGGGCTAGGGCGGTGCCGCAGGGGGGGGGCGAGGAGAGGCGGGGGGGGCGTCGGGTTCGTCGGTGGATGGCGCTGCTTCAGCGTGGCTGCGCGGCTTCGACGGCGAACAACGGCGCGCGTGCTGGCGCGCGCGCGAGGTGCCGGGCGCGTCAGCGGCGGCGCGTCCGCCTCATGCAGTCGAAGCGAAGACAAGGCAGCACGGACGACGCCTGGGCAGTGGTGGTTCCATGGTGGCTCGACCTTGCGCGTCGCGTCGACGTTGCGATGAGGTGCTGCCGGGGTGAAATCAGGCGCGGTGGGAAGAGGCACGCAGCGGCGCCGCCCCGCAGTGGACTTCTATGGTCGTTGCTCGTGGAAGGCCGGGCTGGGTGTGCTTGCTTTGGGATGGATGCCTGGCGAAAGCCTTTGCCGGTTTCGTCGGCCGGCACTCGATGGCGGCGGCGCCCTTGGGCGTCGCTTTCCTTCTTTGTGGGGTCATCTTTGGAGCTTCATCTCGGCGGCACGAGGTTCTTCGGGTGAAAACCCTGTCCACTCGACGATCGACGGCGGCGCCCGAGCGTCGTTCCTCCTTGGAGGCGTCGTTTCTTGAGACCCAACTCGGTTGATGGTTTTTCGGTAGCAATGATTCACGGGGATCTGTTTTGGTGGCGGTGTCTTTGTGGTGCAGGTTGGAGAGCTTCGGGGATTGCTAAGCTCTTGTGGAAACGTTCGCAGCTTTGAAGGTGAACAAGGGTTATCGATGTGTGTCGGGGTGATCGCTTGCGCGGACTGCGGCGGCCGGCGTTGTCGGGCAACTGTCGGTCGCGGCGTGGGACTCGCGTCGGAAGACGGCGCTTGCGACAACGACATATTGAGATGACTTGGCTTTGCAGCGGACTCGCGGGCGGGTAGCACAGCCTTCGGGCTGGGCTATGCCGGTGCGGTACATCGTCGGAAGATGGCGCAAGCGACGTCCTTGTCTTGCTGACTCGGTGGCGGAGGTTTGTGCGCTGGCGAAGCGATGAGATGATGTCGATCCTCGGTGGTGACTTGGCCGATGGTGTCCCTAAGAGGCGGGGCAGCCCCGCGCACCTCTCTCGATGGCGATCTTAGGCACGCATCCGTGACATGAGTCTTTGTGGGCGGACGTGGCGAGGCCCCCGCGTGCGGTGTTCTTGAGGCGACGAGCGTGGTGGAGTCCAGCGGCGGGTGAGGCAAGGCCCCCGCGGGCGTTTGAGGTCCGGATCTGTGGTTCCACCCCGTCGGGGAGGTGTGTGGTGTTGCAGCTGTATCACGGCGAGAGGTCCTGCATGGCGGCGGCCTTCTTGGTGGGGTGCGGTCTGCTCTCTCCTCGGTACGATCGGCGCAGGGATACGACTTGAGGCTCTCGACGATTGCTTGAGAGTGGTTTTCGGTGGGCGCTGTGTGCAGTTGTTGTTTCGGTTTTTCAGTTTTGTTGCCTTGTCGAGGTTGTGGTATAGAGGCTTGGCCGTGTTGAGGTCCCAGTCCGACCGGCCAATGAGTGGTAACCCGTGTTGATGTCCCAATCCAACCGGGTGGAGTTTAGTTATGTTTTTCCTTTTCTTCTTTTCTTTTTGTATTGCTTTGTTGTTCTTCCCAGCCTGGGACTCTCCTTTTTAATATAATCGGCAGTTCGCTGCCTGGTTCGTTTCAAAAAAAAAAGAGAACTTTCTACCATTTCTACTAACGTTTTAGGAACCTTAACCTCACTAAAGGGAACCGGCATCCTCTCGACTCTCGGCCCCTACATGGCAAATAATTAGAAGCTCTATCAAATATGTCCTTGAAATCTCACTGTACGTAGATAGCAATGGCTAATAGATATATCATGTCGTTGGTGACTTCTATCAGCATGTGTAGACACAACTTTTTGAAGGAAAACAGGAGGGGTTTGCACCCCTACTGTGCTTTTATTAAAAGTGTAGACACAAGATTGTGCCAAAGAAGCACATACTTATTTCAAGATGAGGTAGGCACATCTAGTTAGTAACAGGATAATATATCTACACACAGCACGTAAGGAGGCATCCCTCTAAACAATTCTACCGCCTTTTTTTAGAGAGAAAAATTCCACCGGCTTTTGACTCCACGGAATCCGTATTTGAAGTGCCTTCTTTTTGCAAATACAACTCGAGCAGTACTAGGCAGCTAGGGCTTCGCGACCTAATAATAGCCTTTAAGATGAGCACGTACGGTAATGCACAGCAAACACATACCACACATCGAAAAGTTAGTTGGTATGCATATTTGCAAAGCATAAGTGGATCATGATATGCCTCCATATGCAACGACGCTAAGTGTGTGTTAACCTATGCCACGTCCATTTGCATTTTCTTTCTTTATTTATTTACGGCGTGGAGCTGTCCATGCGTTTTGTTTATAAATAATCTCTTGGCCTAATATTTCCTCATGTACTAGATAAGCTATATTATCGTACGTCATGGATCTTGACTACTCAATGAATAATATATTTCACCGCCTTTTTCTTTTCGTATGAAAAGACATCAAGAGATTTTGTGTATTTCATTAAAAAGTAAGAGTGCTGAAATAACTGCTTACATAGCGAAGCTATGGGAGAACAACCCATAGCGCAGGTTACAAAACCACAGAAGTAGTGGTTAAGGACGTAAATACAAGAGAAAGAAACAGACACCCATCACATCGCTATTAGCATCTACAAAATATTGAAAGATCTCAAGATTGACACAACCATGTCAAGATGAGAACTTGATTTGGAGAAGACAACAAAGAATCTAACTGGCTCAATTACACTCAGTTTATGATTTATCACAAATTTTACAAGACAAGAAAAAGAAACCACTCAAAACAAAACTCATGGTGAGCGGAGGTACAGGAACGCTGCCACAGGGGCCCTTAGTCGTGCCTACGAAGATCAGAAGTCGAGCGCATGCACTAAAAGTTCAAAACTCTTTGAACATGTTGGTTCAGGGTTGTGCAAGTAGTAGGGCAAAGTCATTGGTTGTTCGAGACCGTGTTTCAAAGTTGGTCGGGATGAGTAGTGCACACTCTCTAGTAAGTGGTTTTAGGCTAGGTTTCTACTAAAAAACCATGTCAAACATTGTATTTTTTATTTTCTCCATCTAATAAAAATCGTGGAAAAGCTTTTGCCGTCCTTTTAAAAAAATATATATAATCATCATAAAAAAAAATTATATTACATATATGATATAAAATACGCAATTCACTTTATATACTTTAACATTCTCAATCTCGATACACTGTATAGGAGGATGACGCATCACATATTCCTTTTGTTGTTTGGACCTGTGGAGCTGCGCATGCACGTTGCCTTTCTGACCTAACCTTTCCTCGTATTTTGTATATCGACACCCGATCGATAAGCTGCATAATCGAGCTGATTAGGTACACAGAGTTGAGCATGCATGTTCAGGAACAGCATATTTGTGGACAACCTTACACCTCTAATCGCGACACTGATCTTGACCAGGTTCGGTAAAGCAAGTTCATCAAATGCTAAACAAGAACAGACCTGCTTCGCATTTATTTTCTTCGGTCCCTTGATATAACTGTTACTAATGGATTCGTCGTCATATGTCACCAACATTTGTCCCTAGCTTAATCTCATGAGTCATAACATACGTAGAGGCAAGGGTTACCAGTAGACAAGAAATTAACAATGGGTTAGAATATTCACATATACTTGTCGTATGGTTCAAATATAAAACACACTTTAGGTTCTTTTTGGAAGAACTCCTTCTGCCCGACTTTATCTTATCACAACACTACAGCAACATTTCTTATTTTATTTTTTACATCACCTCCTCGAGCTATAGGGAATAAAAGGTACAAAGAGCCCCAGGTGGGGCCAAGTTGTCACTTGTCACAGTTTTCACAACTAAAATTTCAGATTTCTCGTAATGAGGTGGGTTTCTATCAGTGTTTTGCCATTCAAGACTTAGTATAAATTTTTTCAACTAAATGTCGCTAGTGATATTCTTAGGTGCTATGACTAGTGGTAGTGTTTTTACTACTAACCCTAGGAAAAGTCACCGTTTAAGTAGTGTTTGGCTCCTATCAATTTGCTCTGCCTCCTTTACACTAACCGTTAAAACTTCTTAGAAAACCATTTACCAAACATAATTACACAGTGGCAACCTGGGTGATCTTGGGGACTCAGAATGGAGATCAAGCTATATAAATCTTGGAGAGGCGGTTAAGGAGTCGATTGGTGAACCCTCCCAAGAGGGTGCATTAGCTACCATGAGAACACAACAATAGGGGGGGTGTGTACACACAAGTTGACCTGCCCGAATGGAGGGGCTGTGTAGAGGATTCGATCGCCTCGACTCGTCCTCCTCGCGAGACTTAGTGCCACTGCCGCTCCTCCGCTCCACCGGCGTTGGTCCCCCTCCCTCCTTTCTCGGCATATCGGGAGTGTGTACACACACGGGTTGACCTGCCCGAATGGAGGGGTCGTGTAGAGGATTCGATCGCCTGACTCTATCCTCCTCGCGAGACTTAGTGCCACCGCCGCTCCTCCGCTCCACGGCGTTGGTCCCCCTCCTCCTTTCTCCGGCATATCACCGGAGGTCGGAGAGAGTGAGGATCCATTGTTTTTAAGTATTCTTTAAAATAAATCGAGTTCTTAGGCTATGGTCTCTCCATGCCAAGGCTATTGGTTTTGGGGATTTATTTCTTCCTCCTCCTCTCCGGCAACGGCGAGAGGATACTGAGTGGAATCGTTTTCTTCATGGCGGCTCCGTTGAAGATGAGGGCGACAACTACGGTGTCAAGACATCCTCATTGACATGACAACATGGAGATTTTTTATTTCGGACGGCGACATCAAGGCGAGATGGTGTCGCCGCCATGGAATTTTTTTGTAGTCTCTTCTTTGTTTTATTGTGGTTAGATCGACCACGATGAAAGACTTCGGGAGAAAACTTTTCAGATCGATCTTCCTCATTCTTGGTGGTAGAAAGAAGAAGGAAGACACAACAAAGAATAAGTTTCTCAATGTAATCCCGAGCACAAAGCACGGGGCACGGTGGCCCGACACGGAGCCCTTTTTTCGGCCCAAGCCCAGCCCGGCCCGAAAAACGGGCTCTGGGCTGGCCCGATGCGGTGTGGGCCGTGCCTGGGCTGACCCCAAGGCACGCGGGCCAGCCCAAAGACACGGCCCGGTCCAAAGTCGTTTCTAAAAAAAAAAAGAAAAACAACCATCTATCTAATAAAAAATAGAAAGAACACCCATCGGACCACCAGCCCATTAGCTATCTCCTCAAAAAATAAAAAAACAGCCCACCGGACCAATAGCCTACCGGGCCACCAGCCCACCAACGCAAAATTTTTTTTTAAAAAAACACTATTGGGCCGTGCTTTTTTTTTTTTTTTTTTGAGATTAATATTGGGCCGTGCTTTTTTGGACCGGCCCGCACGAAAAAATCAGCCCATGGGTCGGGCCCGGCCGACCCCCTCGGCACGGAGGACTGGTCGGGCATGTCCCGATGGCCCGTGGGCGGACCGGCCCGGCCGAGTCGGACCGGGTTGGCCCAATGCACATGTATACCTATATGAATGTTGGTCGTCGTTCGTTGGGCATATGTTTGCAGACCTTTTGCCGAGTGTTTGGCTATACGGTCATCCATACTGCAAAGTGCCGTACATGTTTAGTTTTGAGATATGGAGTTATTCACAGCATGGGTACAATTTAGATGAAAATAGTTTCTTGATGTACCCTGTTTTTATCTAATATAATTCTAATTCTTGTTTTTAGTGTGATGTACCCTTTTTAAATTATGTAATATAATTCTAATGCTTCTTTCGTTTTCGTTGCAAAAAAAGGGGGTAGTTGGGGTGGGGGTGCGTCTTCTTTCCTTACGTTGGCAGCACCTATACCGGCCATATATTCCAAGCTCGTCGTCGTGCTCATGCATTGCCAAGGATGTGGCACCGGATAGTCCGCCCCCAAATCCATGCGCCCCAGCAGAATATGCCGCCACCGGTTGCATCTGTCCTCACGGCCCATTTGAAAGGCAAGCAGCACCAACACCGAGAGGGATTATCAGAGAATCATCCACCAGATCAGAGTTCACAACAACTAACCTCGAGTACTTCCACCGTGTTTTATATTTTAAAAAAATGGTTAGCAGCAGTGATCCGTGTATGTTCACGTGTGCAGTTTATGCTTCCTTGGTACTAAGGACAGTGCTGCCGACCACTCAATCATGCCAAACTAAAATACTACATGGCCATCAGCTGCTAGGAGAATGTGCTATAATTTATGAACGAACATTCATACGTTCTAATTTACAGGTGCCTGAAAGCGGCTAGTCTCTTAGGGCACTTACAATGCTAGAAAATATCATGGTTTCTATAATTTTTGGACACTGTGTCAAGAAACTATCTTCCACAATGTAATTTTCTATCATGATGTCACATGGCCCACTTTTATCACTCTCACAGATTATCTTGGTTTTGCATGAAGACTTGGTTTCTTAGGTAGACTTGGTTTCTTATGTTTTTTCCTCTCTTCAATAAATACAGCGCCACATCAGCAAAAAACAATAAATAGAGGGGTAATAAATGAGGATAGAAACTATGATATAGTCTGCATTGTGAGTGGCGATGTTTTATAGCCATTGATAGGCCACTGCTGTATAGGCCTATAGGGAGTCTCGGATGCACTGAGCAACCGTGGCCAGTGCCCAGCATTGCCTGAACGGATTGAATATTTCAGGCATCTGATAGATAGGAAGCGTGTTTAAAATATTTCAGGCATCTGAATAAATTTGCTATGTATAACCTCTTAATGGAAAACGTGCTCATCGAGCACGGGCCACGATTTTTTTTTTTTTTTGACTTTATGTATATTGTATACTTCCTCCTATCGTGAATGCAACTAATTAAAGAAAGAAAACCCACAACGATTTGCAAACGTGTTATATACATATTAGTCAGAGTTGAACGATCTTTGAAATGTAGTGTATCCGGGACATTGTTAGATTTCAAATCTCTTCAGCAACAAGTTTCTTTAGATATTATCGTTTCATTTGATTCCGGATCACATGGATTGATTGTACAGTTGTAGTACCCCTGGACTTAATTGGCAACTGGGTCAAAGTAGTGATAAGGTTGTAGCTTTGAAAAAACAAAGCTCGGAGTACTCCATCGTCCTTGCCTAGTGTACATATGCATAGACTACTAAAAAATGGTAAGGGTCGTAACTCGAATGCCATGGCAGAAACAAAGACTGTCAATTTCCTAGTCTAAAGAAAGTGAGTGACAATAGAACTGCAGGCCCCTTAGAGCACTCACAGTGCAGACTCTACCATAGTTTCTATCCTCATTTATTACCCCTCTATTTATTGCTTTTTACTGATGTGACGCTATATTTATTGAAGAGAGGGAGGAAAAACACAATAAACCAAGTCTAACTAAGAAACCAGGTCTTCACGTAAACCAAGACAATTTGTGAGAGTGACAAGTGAGCCATATGACATCATGATAGAAAATTGCATTGTGGGAGATAGTTTCTTCACACAATGTCCAAGACTATAGAAACCATGATAGTTAGCATTGTGAGTGCCCTTAGTTACCACTTATACCAGATAATTAATATTCGTAGGTTTCGATCATCTCTTTATTAATTTCGTCGTTTCGAGTTGAAGTGCCTCTGCGATACGACTATACATATCCAATTAAGATGGTAGATAGGCGAAGCAATTGCGGCGCTGTGTGTGTCTTGTTCGATAAAAAGAAATTGCGGGGATACATAAGAATGTAACAAGGCCTAAGGGATTATATTAAGATAAGACGTTTGCTTGTATTTATAGGAACTAGTATAATGCCCTCTTGCTAATAACGGCTTTAATTTAGGGATGCACATGAAAATAACCGAACAATAATTTTTCAATAATTTAACTATTACACAATTGTATGACCAAATATATGATCTGAAAAACACTTATGCATAACAAAGTATAGTGCCTATGCTAACATCAAATCCTCGGAACATCCCTGGGATATTTACAACCAAACGCCACAAGGGCATCACCAACTTTTTTACATGGTTGTCTAGGACATATTTGAACTCTATCATCTACAAACTCGGACATTAGATGAAGCCTCAACTCTCCAAAGCTATCTTGACTGAAGCATCTGACAACAAAAATAATTCCTTGCAACCGTAAGACCCCGCCAAGATCATCCACCATCTTATCTTGAACTCTCCCTGCCTCGGCCTCTTCCAGCACTGAGCCTGACGAAAATCCAACAACAGGCCTAGCTGTGCTTTTGTCTGAAACCTGTCCGTCAGAGCAGCTGTGCTTTATTGTCTGCAACCTGTGCTTTTCTGTATGTATTTTTATTTCAAAACATAATTGTTTCAATATGCATGGAAAAAACCATTTGTTTCAGTATGCAGTTCTAACCATATTTAGTAATGAAAAATAAACTTTGCTTCTTGCAATTGCACACAGTAGCAAGTAGTTTGGTTGCTTTTGAAATATTAGTCTTACAAAATAACTTTTAGCATTTGACACAACTCCATTCCAGCCTACCTACACTCTTGCAAACATTAGTCATCGATTTATTATTGTCAAAGCGTAAACTACAGGCTATAAAGTTCAAAAAAATTAATTATAGAACAAATTATAGAACAGTGACATACCAATCAAGAAGCAAATCATTTTGCCAATCTTCTTCGATGATGACTGATGAGTCAGGCTGGTGGTTCAGAACAAAGGTCAGGTGGTGGTTCAGAACAAAGGCTAGTACAAGGTTCAGAACAAATGCCACTACAGCTTTACCAGCCTTGACAAAAATAGTAAACTTTGCTTTGAACCTGATACAAACTGTAATATTGTATCCTGGATATCTTCATTGCTGCACCATTCAGTTAGGCTAAAAAATAACAATAAAAAAATTCCAGCTTATAGGAATTGATGTTCCATTCAGTTTCAGCTGCTTGCACATGTCCAAGGGTACAAAATAACAAAAATAATTTCAGCTTATAGGAATTGGTCTTCCATTCAGTTTCAGCCGAGGAATTGAATCACTGCCGCAGCTTGTGATTGAAGTATCTATGCTAATGTTATAGCAATAAAAAAATAGAGATGCATCTGAACCTAACCTTCTCCAATCTTTGCTTTTTGAAGCAAAATGTGCACGGTCTATTCTGGAGCACATTCTGAAAAAAAAACCCTTCAATTATAAGACATCAGCATATTACATGATTGACATAGCTTTTGTGCGTTTGAGGCCAAATCTATAAACATAGTACTACTATAGGAGCAGCAAACCTACGTAAAGAGAGAAGCAGCAAACCTATGAAAGTTACTAAGTTTGGTGATAACTCATCCAATTTTATAAGCAGCAGAAAGTATTGATAGGATTACTGAACTCACCGGCTAGCAGCTCCTACTCCTAATTGTGAATTTTATATCTAACACTACACAACACAGGCTGAAAAAGAGAGATTGCATATGGGGATTCAGGCTACAGGAAATAAGAAGGTAGAGACTATAGAAACCATGATAGTTTTAGCATTGTGAGTGCCCTTAGTTACCACTTATACCAGATAATTAATATTCGTAGGTTTCGATCATCTCTTTATTAATTTCGTCGTTTCGAGTTGAAGTGCCTCTGCGATACGACTATACATATCCAATTAAGATGGTAGATAGGCGAAGCAATTGCGGCGCTGTGTGTGTCTTGTTCGATAAAAAGAAATTGCGGGGATACATAAGAATGTAACAAGGCCTAAGGGATTATATTAAGATAAGACGTTTGCTTGTATTTATAGGAAAACACAAATAGGAAATGAATAATACATAATTAATGACGAACGTGCATGGCTACTCGATCGATCAAGACCAATCTGTACAAAAAATCTTTTATGACAAGCTGTTTCGTTATTTTCGTCTTGTGAGTCCCGATCACTTGGAGCTATTTGAAAGCTATCAGTTCCTGGACTTGATCAAGTCAATGGTGAGGTAGTGCCGTAGAAAACGAGGTGCGGTACCGTGCTAGTACAGTGCCCCTCGTCTTGCCCGGCCGTAATATATAGTAGACGCGAAAACTAAAACCAGTTGTAATTTGTATTTCCTCGGCCTCTGTCATACCGATCGTCATATTTACATGTTTTTGACTGAGTTTAAAGAAAATAATACCAACATTTGTGTCATGTGCCAGGGAAGCGCCGCCTAGGGTGGCCGACGCCCGCCGCGGCCGCCCACCTCGTCCTTAAACCGTCGTTAAGTAATAGTTATTTAGCAAATAAATATTTAGAGAAAGAAATAAATTATTTTATCAAGAGCTATTCCAATCTATAAGGAAACCTCCTAAATATTTTTTAGCATGGAAGTCTCCCTCGGACTATAAATACAATGGTATGTAATCAGTTGAACCTAATCGGAAAAATTGAAGGGTAACACCCAACAGCTCTTGGCTTTAGGCTCTCTCTCTCTAAACCCTAGCGCACGGCGCGCCGCCACCACGCCCCCGCCGCCCCTTGCCCGGCGTCGCAGCGCGCGCCCTAGGGCGCCCGCCGCAGGCCGTCGCCGCCACGCGCCCTCCCCTCCGCAGCGCGCGCAGCGCGCGCGCCGCCGTCTGCGCCCGTCGCCCGGTGTTACTATCGTCATCATCGTCGCATCCTACCTGCGTCGTTCGTCGTCGGTCACGTCATCACGCCGCCCGATCGTCGTCATCACCGCCATCACGCCGCCCCAAGCTGACCACCGCCGCCCCCAACGCCGTCGCCGCCCACGTGTCATGCCGGAATCGATCCGGTTTGTGACAATTTGTATCTCATAATAGTCCATTATGAAAATATTTTTATGACCAATCAATTGATACTTAATAATACACATATTATATGTGTATTAGTTTTTTGAACATATTTAGTCACGTTAGAAAATTTAGCCACGTCTAGTATTAGCTTCTTGAAAAATGATATGGAGTATTTTTTTTTACAGGGAGTAAAACTGTATGTGTATACCCAAGGCGAAGAATAAAAAGCAACCAGTAGATGTCTTAGCTGTATTGTTTCAGCTTATTTTCATTCACAAAACACTACTGAAACAAGCAAAATCAGCCGGTATATCGATCAACAGAAGACGGGTTTAGGTGGAAAGGCTATGAATTACGCACTCTGTAAAAAGATCAACGAAGCCGTCTGAAGATGATCGCCGTGGTAGTGGAGTAGAGTGACAAGGTAACGCACGTAAGGTAACACACTTATGTTTCACCAACCCACCGAGCCACAGTGTGCGGTGCAGTCCAGTCCATATGGAGACGTGCAAGGATCATCGTCGTTGCTGTGGCCGAAAAGGTTGGTTCACCGGCCGAGATTTGTATAAAAATCTTTCCCGGCAAGCAGCTGTTCCGTTATTTTCGTCAATTTGACTCCCGATCACTGGAGCGATTTGGAAAGCATCAGCAGCTCTTGGACTTGAGGACTCGAACACAAGTCAATGGTGGTGAGGTAGTGCGTTAGAAAAAAAACGAAATGCATGCTATTACATTGCCCGTCGTCCTAGTCGTAATAATACAAATGTGAAAAAGTTTTAATTCGTTTTGTACAGAGGTAAATCCTGCTTTTATAAAGCAACACAGACACAACATTGCTTGGGTTATCAGCTTACAAGGAAGAGCATCACAAAGACGTGCATAGCAGTTATAATTCGTATTCCAAACCTTCCAAAAAGAATACTTCTCATTTCTCAAGAATTTAAATAAAATTTAACTAAATTTATAGAAAATAATATCAATGTTTATATCTCTAATAAACCACTATAGAAATATAATCTATGTGGTCAATACAGTGATATGTATTACATGTCATAAATATTAGTACTGCACCTATTTAAATATGTATAGTCAAATTAAAATGTTCATTTTCTTGTAAAACAAGGTGTGCATTTTTTTAATAGGGAAGTATTAAACGGTATACGTTACATCCAGGGTGGGAGAGAAAAAATGAGTGCCCAATTTTTCTTGTCCGAAGAAGAAGAAAGGCTGTGAATTACGCAATGTGTAGAAAATCAACGAAGCCATGTGAAGATCACCGTGGTAGTGGAGGACAATGGCAAGACCACTTGGAGGGAGAATATCTTGGGCTGGCAGTGGCAGTTGGCACTCGGCACCAGCAGAGGCAAGGGTGCCCATGAACGAACCCCGCAGCAGGCAGCACGTTGAGGATGCCGTCACGTTTCTGACCCGCTCGCAGACGCAGGCAGGATGCCTCTGCTTTGGGCAACCAGCCCGGTAAGGTAACGCACGTATGTTTCACCCACCGAGCCCAGTGAAGTGCAGTCCAGTCCATGGAGACGTTACGTGCAAGGATCGTCGCTGAACTCACTGCAGTGGCCGAAGGTTGGTTCACTGGCGGCGAGCCGGCAGCCGGCGAGGTTCACGCACTGCACTGCACTGCACTCTGCCGATCCCATCTCACGACCACACGACACGACACGCGATGCAACGCGCCGACCGACGTGAAGTGAAACTTATCGGACCCTCCTCCGCACTGCACTGCACTCCACTGCCGGCGAACCCGACATCGGTTTGCTTGGGGCAGGCCACGGGCCAACCTGAGCAAACGCACCGGCCGACGTGAGCCAGCCAACGCGGACGCAACACACGCAACACGGCGCGGCGCATGCACCCGACTGGCATGGCGGGCATCCCAAACCCCAGGGGGCCGGGCCGGGGAAGCAGAGACAACCAGAGCGCGGCGCGCAACGACAAGGCAACCGGAAAGCCAGCCCGACGCGACGCCAAACCAAAACGCCTCGCCCCGGTAGGCGAGCGAGCCGGCCCCGGCCGCCCCGCCTCCCATAAAGGAGGGAGGCCGACGAGGAGGCGCAGCGCAGCCGAGCTAACAGAAGGACCACGCGACGCTGCTGCTGCCGCGGGACACGCGACCTGACCTGACCTTCCCTACTCCAGTTACCAGCCGCCTACTGCAAGGCACAGGCAGGCGGGGCGGCACGCGCTCCAGCAGTGCCTGCTGCCACCCGCCCCTCTCCCCCGCGGGAAGCCCCGCGGCCGAGAGAGAGAGAGAGCCGAGCCCGCTTCCTCGCCGGCCGGCGCCGCGCGATTCGCCGATGGGCGACCATGTGGCCTGCTGCGGCACCATGTTCTGGGTGTACCTCATGTCCTGCGTCGGGCTCGTCATGTTCGCCGGCCTCATGTCGGGGCTCACCCTCGGACTCATGTCCCTCAGCCTCGTCGACCTCGAGGTGCTCTCCAAGGCCGGAACGCCCAAGGACAAGCACAACGCCGGTATGTGTACACCTCCTCTTCCTCTTCCTCTTCGTTTCGTCTCACCCACGGCGGCCGGAGCAGTTGCTGCTGCTTCTGATTCGATTCTGATTCTATCATGTGTCATGTGCCCCTCGCGCGCGCGCAGCCAGGATCCTCCCCGTCGTGAAGAACCAGCACCTGCTCCTCTGCACGCTCCTCATCGGCAACTCGCTCGCCATGGAGGCGCTGCCCATATTCCTCGACAAGCTCGTGCCCAACTACGTCGCCATCCTCGTCTCCGTCACGCTCATCCTCGCGTTCGGCGAGGTGCTCTACTTGATTTTGCTTTGCTGATTCGCTTCCTGCTGCGACGTCGCCCTTTCGTTAGTTTCCCCCTTTGCTTCCTGATGAATGAATTGAGGGTTCCTCCTCCTCTCACAGATCATGCCGCAAGCCATCTGCACGCGCTACGGGCTCAGCGTGGGGGCCAAGGCGGCGCCCGTGGTCCGCGTACTGCTCATCCTCTTCTTCCCCGTCGCCTACCCGATCAGTAAGGTACGTACCGCTGCTGTATCGGCGGCTGATTTGTTCTCGTGTTTCAAAGAGAGAAAGAGAGAGTGAGGGATTGCAGGCTTGTGCTTGGTGGATTGCCCGACTGAAATTGGGATGGGAGAGCACAGGTCGACGGCCGCGAGTAGTATACAGATCGATCGCTAGCACTTTCATTATTAAAATTTTGACAACTAAAAGGGATTTTCGTCCCATGCTCGTCTAGTCGTCCAAATTTGCACGGGGCCAACATTGGCTCTTCTTCCTTTAATAAATAAATAGATTCGATTGGATTGAGCATATGCTGACTATGAAGTCACTTATTTAACTTGGTATCAGCCCAATGACACGAGAAGAAGTAATTCAAACCTTTGAAGTAACAACTTTTGTCTTCATTTTATAATGTCGCCTGACCAAGTAAATGGAGATGTCTAATATATGCACACGTCTAGATATGGCTAACTCATTTAGCGCAAAGCTGTCACAGTTACAGAATAGTTTAATTTAATCACTTCCACCATAACCCTGACTGTTACTGATTATCAACTCTACGGAATTAATTATACATCTGATTGTGAAATGAATGTCATAATTTCTCAATTTTATAGAACATGAACATCAGAAACATATTTTCACCAAATAAAAAGAAGGCAGCCAGTTTGGTTGAGGGCAGCAAACATCTTTTTTTATTTTAGTATATGTAGTACAGTATGTGTTACTTACCCTTTGCAGTACCTTGATTCTTATAATTGTCTCCATTTAGTTGTTGGACTATCTACTGGGAAAGGGACATTTTGCACTAATGAGAAGAGCTGAACTAAAGACATTAGTTGATATGCACGGCAATGAGGTTAGTATAAACTTCTCTTAGAAAGCTTATATCCAGTTTAAATATTGTCATATCAGTTTATTGCATTCATGTTGTGCTAATTCATTTGTTACATATTTATGCTGCTTGAATTATTGTGCCTATCTTATTCATCCTACTCGAAAGTTATCTTAAAGTTCCTCATTTTCTCTTTCATTGGACTCCAGATAACCTTTTTTATTATGTTTTAACACTTAATAAGACACAAGGACGAACACCCAAACAATTGTGATTGCACATTTCTATATGACATCAATATCATCTTTTTGATATTTATTTAATTTTACCTCTCAACAGCTAAACAACAATATGGACTACCATCTAACGCATGATGTTTTCTTACTTTGTTGTTAGGCTGGAAAAGGTGGAGAACTGACTCATGATGAAACCACTATCATTACAGGAGCTCTGGAACTGACTCAAAAGATTGCAAAAGATGCCATGACTCCTATATCTGAAACATTCTCACTTGACATAAATGCTAAGCTGGACTTGTATGAATCTTTCAATTTAGAGTATTTGCATTACCGAATTGTTATATTATACTCATAGAACTATTTGATCTTTCTGTAGACACACAATGGGTATGATAATGACTAAAGGGCATAGTCGTGTTCCTATATACTCTGGGATTCCAAGCAATATTATCGGCCTTATATTGGTGAGTGACCTAAATTGAGTGAACTTTTGGATAACATCAATTTCTACCCTGGTTTATTTTTTCCCAGGGTAAATCCTTAATGTCAAAAAATGAGCAATTTATCAGTTTCCTATTTGTTTGTTGATCAATAGTAAACGTCCCTCCTTTCAGGTAAAAAACTTGATTACTTGCCGAGCTGAGGATGAAGTGCCCATTCGTAATGTTACTATCAGAAAAATTCCAAGGTATCATCAGACCAGCCCTGGCCCGTAGGGACAACCATAAATTCTTTCTTATTTGTGCAATCTTATTTTGAGGTTTTTCATAACTGTATAACTCTTTGCGTTCAATCCATAAATGTTTTGGATAATATGGGGTGCATATCTTTCTCCTCAGTAATCTGCAGTCGATTGTCATCTAATTTCGACAACATATTGCCACTGTTCTGTATATCAGGGTGGCTGATGATCTTCCTCTCTATGACATTCTGAATGAGTTCCAGAAAGGTCACAGCCACATGGCTGTGGTAGTTAAACGAACAAAGGAATCAGGAGCATCCACTGAAAAGCAAAAGAGCACAATTGCAGATAATAAAATAAACCCCAAAGATGCCCATGCTGATGGTACATGCCTTTTAACTTTTTATAGTATTTTTTCTGCAGTGATTAAGCTTCACTCTAAAAAATTGTGTGTTTCTGTGTATGCAGTACTATTCCATTATCCTTTTGCTGATCACACATATTTCCAGGAAATGACTGATTTTTCTGTGGCTTTCAGGCGCATCCCCTTCTTATGCTAGCACTGTCGGAAGTCGTAGGATTAACATAGAGAAACATGGAGATGGGCGCTCATATAATAAGAAATCAGAAAGAAAGGGGAAAATATTCTTGATTTTAACACCGATCCAATTCCAAGCTATCCAATGGATGAGGAGGCAGTCGGAATAATCACGATGGAAGATGTCATGGAAGAACTTCTACAGGTTCGCATATTCATAATTAAGTTGCCATGGTTTGGAACAAGTATTTACATTGTTCACATGTCTACCATACTTTCAAAATATACACTTAGATCATTTGTGTGTAACATTTTAGCCATCTTAGGTACTATTCAATTAGGAGAGAAACTAGAAAAAAAAAATCATAGTTGAACTTGAATTGTGGTAATGTGTTTTGTGGGGTTTTTTTTTTTTTTTTTTTTTTTTGCCTCAAAACAAAGTTTCACATATATTGTAAACCGACACGAGTATCTTCCCAGGAAGAAATCTATGATGAAACAGACGAGTATGTTGATGTACATAACAAGTAAGTATTTCACCAATTTTCGCTTATTCTGAATGGCTAATTTCAATTTATGTCACAGCTCATGATTTTCGTGTTTCATTACAGGATCAGGATAAACATGTTACCTCCAGGCAAATCACTGTCACCTGCTATATCTCCTGGTGGTGGACCATTATCTCAGGGCCTTCGAAGGACTCCTATGGCCTCTCCGTTCTCACCATACCACCATGCTAGTTCTGTCTTACGTTCCCCAGCTTCGAACCATGGTCAGTCACCTGGGATTTTGCCGACACAATACTTTCTCCTGGAAGATCACCTACTGCACAAACACCTGGGCAAAGTTCACCAAGTGGAAGTCAGGTGAGCATTCATTTTTGTGTTACTAGACTGTTGTGCGAACTGGTGAACTTAATTTTTCTTTTTTTTCAACAACTGAAAGTCTCGAAGATCACATTGTTGTACTCTTTTTATTTGGTAGGTTTCAATAAATTCCAACGGTCAACATAAAAGGACGGTGAGAGCTAACAGCCTTCAAGATTTTTTTTTCCTTTCTTCAAATGAAGGTCTCGTCTCAAGATGGCATGCATGATCAAATCATGACATTGCTAGCGTAGGATTATTAAGCTGCGAATATAAGTAGCAGAGCTCTCTTGTATGGTTATTAGCCCATATTTATTGATTTGCTTGCCTGTATATATATGCTTCATCATCCGGACCTCAATGTTCTCTATGTATTGTAGGGGTCATCCTAAGGACTCTTTTTTTGTCGACTTGTAGTTATCTAGAGAGGGAAAAAAGTAAGCGTTGGACTTAATATATTTAATTTAAGCAAAAATCAAACCGATTTTGCGACTTGCCCTGGCCCCCTCATCTCAGCTGGCTTTGCAATGTTTTCATGGACTCGGAGGAGACAATAACAATTCAGATGTGATTACGAAGAACAGCTCTCGACCTTAGTCATTTTTTTGACCGAACCGGTCGGGGAGGCCCCGACCTATTTTTTTTTTAATTAAATGAAAGAATGGGTACAGCAGAGGCAATTACAAGGCAAATAAGCCCAAAACAAAAAAGAGTAAATTACTCGACCTTAATCATTAACTATAAGCAGGCTTTGTGTATGCTAATAGGCTCAGGCTAGTCAATGGTTGGTGCGTCAGCAGTATCAATAAAATGATCGAAGTGTTGCAGTCATCTCCTGGTCCTCCGCTACATGGTTTCTAGCTGCTGTATTTGTGTCCAGGTAAGGAGCAATGCGATCTCACCAAGTAACCTGGCAGGTAAGATCCCGATCCCGAATCCCGATCCGTTGAGAGTCTCTTAAATTAGTGGTTATGAGTGATTTGTTTTAGGGGTTGAGTGTTATTGTCAATGATGTGAGACACTGCGACTAACCATAGAAAAAAAAAGTGCCCAGATGAACTAACTCCTCTTGCTCTTGGCAAGCTGCGAGATGCAATCAATCGGTTAGTGCTGGTGCGACTATCTTGCAAAGAGAGGACATCTTTTCAGAGAAATTCGGGGACAGACAGTGCTGCTGGAAAGAGTGTAACGACCACCAACGGCCACTCGGAGACAGACGGTGCCGCTGGACATCTTGTCTCTTCCAAGTTTTTCAACTCAACGCGTGCAGTGCAGTGCAGTGCAGCTCAGTGAAGGAGAACGCCTGCCTGCAACTGCGGCGGATCCGCGTTGCCCGAGCCGAGACCGGACCCGGACAAGGCGGCCGGCGTTTGTTGAACTGGCCTATCAGCCCGTCTTCTAGACTTCTGGACTTGTATGCTTGCGACTGAAGGCATTCCAGATGCGCGCACCGCCCGCCGCACGCTCGCTGCCTCAAACGCTCGCTGCCTCAAAGCCCACCACCACCCATCGGTTTCGTGAGCCCAAGAAGACCCGCCGCCCGCGCCCGCCTCTGGCGTGTGTCGCGGTGCGTCCGCGCGTGGCGTGCCGCGCCACCACCACCCCGTTCGGTTCCAAGTCTCCGGGCCGTCGCGCTCGCACCCATCCCATCGAGTCGATCACCGCCACCACCGCTCCCCTGCCCTCTTTTTATATCGTAGCGGGCCAGCGCCCAGCGGCCACGACACCAACAGCGTCCAAACACACGGCTGGCCGGCTCCACGCGGCTAACTAACTCTACCTGCGACCAAACCGACGGAGGAGGAGGAGAGGAGTCGGCAGGCATGCTGCAGGCGAGCTCGGAGCGGCAGGCGGCGGGCCTGCTGTGGGTGCCCGGGATGACTCCGTGGCCGACGATGGACGCCGGGTCGGCGAGGGCGCAGGAGATCGCGCGGCGACGGGAGGAGATGCTGGGGATGTTGCATGACCTGCCCGAGTCCGAGTACGAGCTCTCGCTCACCGATCTCGTCGAGAAGGCCGGGGCCGGGGCCGGGGGCGACGGCGGCCAACCCGAAGCCGAAGCCGAAGTCAAATCTGCGCCCGCGGCCGCGCCGAAGACCGAGGGGAAGGACCCCGGCGCCGCGCGGTCGGCGTCCACCGGCGGGCAGCAGCAGGCGCCGGCGGCGGGGAGGCCCGAGCGGAAGGCGTCTGCGCGGCGGCGGGACAGCGGGAGCATCGGCGGGGGCAGCTTCCGCAGCAGCAGCGACGGCGTCCTGCTCAACTTCTACATGCCGCGGTCGCTCACCCGGAGCTTCACCGCGCCGCGCCACACCCGGACGCCGTCCTTCTCCGGCTGCCGGAGCCCCAGCGTCGCGTCCGACTGCAACAAGAGGTAATAATTGTACAGACCTTGTTGTTTTTTTGCAATCAATAAAAGCACAGTAGGGGGTAAAACCCCTCCTGTTTCTCTTCAAAAAAACAAGAGGTAATAATAAATATAATCGATCATCCTCAAGCTCCAAAACAAAACAAGTTCAATCATCTCCAAACACTGCATAGGCGTTTGCAATATGACTTGATGATCGATCAGTTTAATTTGATCCCAAAACACGTAGCATAATATGAGTGAAGAATTCATATGTCTGTTTTTTTTAAAAAAAAAAAATGACAGACCTACAAGTATTATACCATAGCATAATATGAACGGCGAATTCATCAGTTTAATGTGGATAGTATTTTCTAACCGGCATGAATACCATAGCGAATTCATACGCCATATTGCTTCACTTTTAGTTCGTTGAATTGGGGATATTCTTGGTCTGGTTCTCTTTGGTAATCATAGTATAGCATAGGGCCCCATCAAATCAAATCCAAGCGTTGAAAGTTGGCACAAATCAAAATCAAGCTAAGTAATCCAAAGCCGGACGACATTTCCAAGGGAAACACGCCTAGTCGTCGTCTTCTGGAGTACTACCATACAAATGGTCGTAGCTGGGGTGCTGGGTGCCGCGCCAAGGCCAAGCTGGGTTTAAGGCTTCAATTCAAGCTGAGTTGTGTCCAGTGTATAGACGACACTTCATTCCTTAGTCTAAGTGTCAAATGTCCCCTGCCAGTAGTTTATCCCATCCCTGTCCATCCACGTATCAGATAAGTGTCGCTATGGTATTCATGCCGGTTAGAAAATATTGTCCACATTTGTATTTCAAATAAAAAATTAAAATAGATTCAATGGTTTATGTCATGATACTAATTATATACTACAAATGTTAATATATTCGAGTATATATTTAGTCAAATTTTAAACGGTTTGGTTCCTTAGGAAGATACTTATTTAGACAGAGGTAGTATTAGAAGTGGCTATTAGCAGCATGATCATTCATCATCATGCATCTATCAAGTAGTACGTAGCTCGGCAGTAGGCCGGCACTCAAGGCTGATAGCCAAAGCCTATGAAAGCGACTCATTTTGAAGCATAGATAGGTTGGTTACCACACAAACGCAACCACACGTTGGAAAATGTCTTGGTCTCGCTGCAACAAAGCCAAACCAGTCCGTCCATAGCTGCCGTGCGCTCTTGTTGGGTAACCACGTACTGATAAGTGAAGCAGCAGTCCATAGTGCCGTGCGCTCTTGTTTATTTCAAGTGCGTGAATGGCCGGCCCTGGTTCGATTATTAAGTATTGCTGTTTGTGATGACTGATATAATAACCGATGGATGTGCCGTGCGGTTGGTGGTGGTGCAGGGAAAGGGACCCGGACGCCGAGACTGTCAAGTGCTGGTCGTTGCTGTGGGATCGGCGGTGGCGCAAGTCCAGCCGGCGGGACCCGTGCGCGCCGCCCAGCGAGCGAGTCCTCCGTCCGCGCCGCGTCGGCCGCCATCCTCAAAGCGGCCAAGCACTCCGCTCCACCAGCCAAAATCTGAGCCAGTTCTGTTGGATGCGTTGCTGGTTCTATACGACTACTGTCTGTACATATGTTCTGCTCTGAGCCAGTTCTTTTGGATGCGTTGCTGGTTCACGACTACTGTCTGTACATATGTTCTGCGTGTGATGTGATATACTGAATTTACTGATGCGTTTTGTTTAGCTTGCTCGCTCTAGTGTTTCTAGTATGGTAATGGGTAATATACTAATATTCACTTGGATTAGACTGTTATGTAGGCCTTCCCCAGGCCAACCCATTGAAAAGAAGTGGAAAATACTGTAGTTGGTCAGACAAAAACAGTGTGGTTGATATACTGAATCAATGGGGATATCGGCTTTCAGTTGCAAAATCTGAACCGACCGCAGAGCTTTTCTTCTAATTTCAGTACATGCGTTACCAATGGGGATAACTCTTCCCATGCCATTGCAAAAATGTTTATTCTCCCCATTACAAATGGGTCGCTCTTCCCATGCCAATGCAGAATGTACGATCCATTGTGATCGTAACGAAGCATCACATCTAACCTATGTTCATCTACCTCCGTCAAGCAGAATGAAGCACACGCCGTGCCTTTCCAACCAAAAAGCTTAGAATCTCTTCTTGACAGATTCTTCTACACAACAGCACCGCTACTACACAAAGCAGACTAGAAGTTCACAACAAAACGCGAGAAGAAAAACCCAAACATCCGCGGATTATAGATGGGCTTAGTGCAGCCCTTATTTGCCACCACTCCTCATGCCTTATTGCAGAAATCCATCTATTGCTATTCAACGTCACTCAGTCTCTGGAACTCTGTATCATCAGGGTATATGGGAAAGATGTCATGTTCAATGTTTAGCTCATGAAGAAGACCCATTAGAAGCTATTATGTGCTTACATTTGAAACCTTTATCCAAGACTCGAGTGTATTAATGGCTTTCCCGGACCGCTGTGTCTCCTGTGCTAGTGCAACACCGTCATGTAAATTCTTCACTTTACCACTGACAAGTAGGGATGCAGCGGCATTTAGAACCTGTGTAGCAAAAAATAGGAAATAGTCTAAGCTTATAGACACCAATTGATCATTACCACTGCAGTCCGATTCTACAAATTTTAATCATTTCATTTTAAGCAGGTACTATGAAAACGATTTTGTAAAACAACAAGTGGTATATGCAGACATTTCTTCAGTGAGTATAAAATGCATAAAAACTGTAAAAGGCAGCTAGGGCAAACTTACAAGGGCATCTGCAATGGACCCCCTTTGACCAGCAAGAACATCCTGGAGAACTTCTGCATTAAATGCCGGATCACCTCCTTTCAGATCTTCCAATGTGCAACGAGGAATGCCAAAATCCACTGCATTGCAATACATACAGAAGATGTTAGATCAAAGAATTATATTGTTTCCCGTCATCCCCTAGTTCATTGATTTGGTTATCATATACTCTTACTTCAGCAGTAATTACCAAACATATATAACATTAAAAAAAAAAAGAAAGCAGACAATATGAGTTGGAAGTGCAAATTGATGCAACCAAAATAAAATGATATCGCATAAAAGGATGCACATTGCAGTGTAATTTTGCAGATTTCAAGAGAAAATAAGAAATACTCTTACATGGATCGAAGAGCATTTTTTCAATCTTCCCTGGAGTAACATCAAGGATATATCCAGGACCTGCGGCAATTGAAAAGAATCTTCCATCAAATACATAGTTGACCAAGAAGATACGAGGTAACTTCTTTGAGCAAGCACAGCCATTTGTAGCAAAACAGTGGCACCAACAGAGTGAAACCATTTGAAACTGTGCATACCAAGTGGGCTTATTTCATCCAAACCCTTTGAATGGACGACCAATGCTCTCTTCATTCCAAATTTTTGAGCAGCCTTAGCCATCTTGGTAACCTATTGCCAAAAGATTGCAGCACTTTGGGTCAATGAGTATTGCATTGGATCAAAAGTAATTATATGGAGCTTGCTTGATTATTTCTATTTTCAATAAAGTGTTTTTATATTTGTAGAAACTACCAATAATATTTTCCCCAACAGAGTTAAAAAAAAAAACTGCAAAAGAGTATTCATCTAAAAGACAGACTTTGTTTAATGGATTAACTGAATCTGCCAGTTGCTTTATCTGATCTCCAGTTTTTGATGATAAACATATGGGACATACTATGCTTGTTGTATAGTTGCATCATACTACTACAAGAAAGGACTAGATGAATGTATACTTACTATGTTTTCATGGTAAACACCAATAACAGCATGAGGCACCCTTGCTGGATTCAATAGAGGGCCAAGGATATTGAAAACTGTCTTTATTTTAAGCTTCTTCCTCACAGGTCTGACAATTTTCATTGCAGGATGATAATTTGCAGACATCATGAATCCAACACCCACCTCATTGACACATCGTTTAATACCCTTGCAATAGGAAAGGGTAGCAATGTTAAGCTAATAGTCTCACTTGCCACCTAATGTTAAGATTGAAATACAGTACATAAGGTTAGTCAAAAGGACAGTGGACAGAAAGCCTTTTTGGTAGGTAGGGGACAAAGACAACAATAATAACAGATTCATGTACTGAAGAACACAACAAAGTTGGATGGACTGCTTATGCAATCAGACAATATAGTGCACAAATTACAGAATCTGAACATAGCATAGTTAAACCAACTGAGCGTAAGCAATAAAATTAATGGTAGGTATAGCTGATAGTCCTGTAGGTTGTTAACCAAATGTTATTAGAGGTAGAGAACCTAATTTTCACTTAACATATTACTTTAGAAGAAGGGCAACTTCTGGCTCCCTTCACTAGGACAGTCAGATCTGAAGTTTAATTTTCCATACCACTTCTGTGGATGGTAGGCCCCGTAGTTCAAAGGTACTACTAGGACGCTAACAAAAGGAAATGTCACAGTGCACTTGTGTTCCATCCCATGAAGTCACCGTCCCATGTTATGTTTGGGCGCGCTAAGCGGAGCTGCCATCGTGGTACTAGAATAAACTGTAGCAGAATCTGACAATTGATGAAGAAATATGTGCTGGTACCTCGGGTCCAAGCTCGATGTTGACTCCTAGCGCCTCCAGTACATCGGCGCTGCCGCACGCCGACGAGTTGGCCCTGCTTCCTTGCTGCACAACGAGCAATCAACGCATCAGCAGGACAGCCAACGTCCAAACCCAGGTTGGATAACCCCCAAAGCCAGCGCAAAACACGATACCTTAGCGACCTTGGCGCCTGCCGCGGCGGCAAGGATGGTGGACCCGGTGGAGATGTTGACGGTGTCTGCGCCGTCGCCGCCAGTCCCGACAATATCGACGGCATCGTCCAGACCGTCGACCCGGACGCAGCAGCTCAGCATCGCATTCGCTAGCCCCACGATCTGAAACAAAGTCGACGACAAAACCCCAATCAGCAGCGTCCGCAGAAATCCAAGCCGTCCCGGGCTCCCGGTAACGAAATCAGTCGCGCCCGCACGAACCACAGGTCCATCACACCTCTTCGTAGGTCTCGCCCTTGGCCCTGAGGAGAACGAGGAAGGCGGAGATGCGCGCCTCGTCCTTCTCCTCCAGCAGCAGCCGCAGCGTCGCCTCCGCGTCCTCCTCCGAGAAGTCGGTCCCGCCGATCAGCGCCTCCAGCACCTGGCGTCAGTCACCACCATCACGACAGCAACAAATGAAATGAAGATGACATACGACACCCAAACGCAGAAGTATAACCGCTCAACGAGGACGGGAGGGCACCTTGTCGAAGGAGCCGACGCGCGACGCGGCCGGCGCGGCGGTGGGCTGCACGGCGACGCGGGCGGATGGAGGGAGGCGGCGCGCCGAGAGGGGCCGCGCCTGGGCGCGGCGCCCGCCGAGGAGCGCCGACGGCGGGGAGGCGAGAGGTTTGGGGAGGCGAGCTTGAGCGACGCGGCCGCCATTGGTGTGCCCGCGCGCGCGTCCGTGCGCGCAGTGGGGATTCTGGCGTGGGATGAGACGAGGCAGGAAGGAGGAGGCGGCGGCACCGCACGAGGAGAGGGCCGTCCACGCGAGCAAGCTTTAATAAAATTTGGTCAGTACTAGATAGTTTTTTTAAAAAAAAAAAAAGTCAGTAGATGACACGGCAGCCGATGGTGGATTTGATTGATCTCCACCAACCACGACTGATCGACTCAAAAGTTCATCTGTAGCGTAGTAATCCATTTTTAAAACACAATGTACACCGGTCCGCGAATAAATAAATTTATAAATTATTACTACTCCATTGCGATTTATAAGCGTTTGACTTTTTACTCTAAATTTGATCACTCATCTTATTCAAATATTGTCAAATTTAAGTTATTCTTGAAAACAATTATTAATAAAAGAAAACCACGATAAAAGATGTGACATTGTGCATAAATTTTTTTAATAAGACAATGGCCAAACTTGGTCAAAAAAGTTAAACGTATTATAATTTAGGATGGTGCTAGTATAATTTAGGACTGGTTTCTCAAACCTAAGAAAACATCCCATATGCATACAAACACGCCCTAAGTAAATTCTCAAACCTAAACTGACTTAACTAACCGAGCATAGTATTGGTTTTCTTTTTGCGTCGTCCAGTTCCATTTTTTTTAAAGAAAATTGGCATGTTCCATTTATACGGGCTATTTGACTCGACGTACCAGCAATAGAACAGAAACCCAATTTTGCTCATCTTGTTCGAGAGACGAGATCTTGATCATTCTCGCGTCTCACGTTTTATCTTGGAGAGATGGGTTTCACGTGATTTCAAGACTACTCCTCGATTTGCACATTTGTGAAATCAGCCAAAACTCAGAGGTTGTCTCCGTTTGGCACGATTCCAAACAACAACTGTTTATCATGCTCATAATTTATTTTGAAAAAGAAAAAGATAAAACGACACCCGCATAGACATAGTACATAGTACTAGCAACGCGTTCAACATGTGCTTCAATAGCGACAAGTTTCTCTAGCATAGTGCATAGTACTGTATGTCGATGTTTCGGACACCCGCATTTGGATCCTGTAAAGTCCATTGTCATAGAAAGAGTGAACATCTCGATTTTCCAGAGAATGATCATTCAAGTTTCACTAAATTTATTTATATAAAAATAAAAATATCAACATTTACATCTCTATCTCTGAATAGGTTTATTTATTATAAATATATTTTATGATTAATCTAATAGTAATTACTTGCTCCGTTCCAAATTTAGTCGTGTTGGCTTTTTAATACATTTTCTTCTGATATGTATTTAGACATATGTATAACAAATTAACAATATATCTAGAAAAGCGGGGCCTGGGTTTGGTGGGTCGCGGTAATCCGTCGCTGCAGAAAATTCCAAGGGGCCGTGGAGAAGCCATATACGTTGCCGTTGCCGGTAACTGCCCGGCGCCCGGCGTCCTGCGGTCTGGTTGCCGGAATTTGAACGGCGTTTAGGCCACCTACGGATCATCAGCAATCCAGCATACGTACCTGGGAAGATCATCAGTCGCAGGTCAAGATTTCCTTGTTAAAAACACCAGCGGCGGATGTCCTCTGCTGTTTACTTGTATATTGTACTAATGCATAAAAGCATAAGCCACTGCATCAACCACTGCAATACTGTGCCCCAGGGAAGAGAAATACGCAAAGCAATACCGTGCAAGCTGAAAAACATGTTACACAAGGATGTATCTGTCGATCATAGCGACAACTCACATGCCATCTCTCACACATACTGGCATACCACACTAATACACTATTATAAACGTGATGACATGACGTATTGTTGTATCGATATGACGATATGTCTACAACTCTACATGGTCCCTACATCAGAAAGGACAAAATTGGGAACTCAAGGAGAGGGATAGAGAAACTGGAAGCTAATGTTTTCAAAAATAAAAAAATAAAAATAATGAAACAAACCGAATCAAACAACAATGATGGGTCAGATCATTTTTACAGTCTCCAGCGTGGCTAATCTAGCCACCTAGTGACTCCATCTTCTTCACTTGGTGCTGCGAGGATCTCAATGCAGACATCCAATACAGCCTAGAAAAGAAAGAAAAAAAATCCAATCAATTGCAAGTCGAGCATAAACTTGCAAAATTTGTTAGAGGGAAAGACAGCAACAACTTAACTATTCCAATTTACTATTAAGAAATTAAGTTTCATTTGTTCAGAATAACTATTTTTTCTCAAATATGCAGCTGTGTATTTTTGTATTAAAGAGAGAGAAAGAAACAGCCCCTTACAAGAACTACCACCTCATTCCGGCCGGTACATGAGGGTTGGTTTACAAATGTTGATTAAAAAGCTATGAACTAGCTCGTCACCATGACCTAAGAAGAATAGCAATTAGAAAGGCGCATACCGAAGGATTTCTGCAATTGATAAGCTTGCTACCCTCCAGCAAGGAGCCGTCCAGCATCCAGCTTTCCCAAACATCAAAAGAATGGCTTGCAAACACAAACTCTGTCTTCCTATTAATCTGTCAATATATTGCAATAAACCTTTATAAGAATATCAGCGAACATGGGCACCAAGCAAAAGGACTGCCTCTATTTCTCAACTTTTCTCGTTCAAAAAAAAATATGTTTCTTTGCAGTTTTCACACCAAAGCAATTGTCCTTCTCTTTGAAAGCTGATAATGTAAAACTTATTGTATACAGTAGAGGGTTCCAAATTTCTAAAGGTACAAACTTGTGGGCCCAAGTGTTAACAAGGAATTATTGACAGAAAAACCAAACTGGCGAACATAAAATTAAAAATGCGGACAAGTAGGTCAAGTCAATAAATTAGGTGTTGATGCCTATGCGCTCGCTATATCAGGTGTTTCATACATGTGTGGATATTGACTTTTGTAAGTTATTTTTTCCAGAGCGCATAAGTAAGTTTTGTGATAATTATAGTTGATGTCAAGAGCGATAGAGCAGATTGTGTAATATCAGTAATATCAGCCAGGCTACTAGGTTCACTGATTTCTCAAAACAATACAACACCAAATAGATGAGGTTGTGTAATATCAGTTTGGCGTAGTTTCATTTATTTCTCAAAACAATACAACACCCGTGACCTCATTGTCATGCCCATGGAGGAAGGATCAGCACTGAACCTTCCTCCATTCAGGTTTGCAAACGTCTTTGATCCCTTACTAAGCACCCTCACTCAGGCATCCAGGCAGTCACTGCAGACCTTTTTGGGTACTGGAAAACAGTTATCCTTGAAAATGAAGAGTCAGGAAAGAAAAATGGCGGCTCAGAGAATGAAAGATCAAGTGACTCTTCAGGAAAGGTTGAAAAGGCGAGGCCCATGAAGGTTGAAAAGAATTCTGCATCAGCAAGCATGAAGGTTGACAAAAGAAATGTGGATGATAGGGTCAGAAGTCTGACAATGTGAAAGTTGAGAAGACCGCTAGTAATGGTTGCAGAGCTCAATCTATGAAGGTCGAAAGGGTATCAAAGGAAGTCAGCAGAACCCCTGATGCCAAGAAGCCAGCATCCGTCCAATGCCCGAGTTAAAATCTGGGAACTAATTGCTGAAGCCTTTGCAAAGTTCCAGAGAGACTAGTAATGATGACCAAGATGAAGTGAAAACATCTTGGAAGAAGTTGATGCATGCGACCCAGAGAAGCTTCCAGATATATCCCCGGAATGATGGCTAGCAATACAAGGAGTAAGAGAAATATACAGATCAAGGAGAAGGCTCTGCTTGACTGTGAGCGGGGAGCAGCACCAAAGGCAATGACGGATCAGTTCAAGTGTGGCAGATGTGATCAGCGGAAGACAACTTACTATCAGCTGCAGACTTGGAGTGCTAATGAACCGATGACGACATTCGTCACATGTGTAAACTTCAACAATCACTGGAAGTTTTGCTGTGTGGCAGCCTACTAAAATGTTCGCTTAGTTGTGCCGAGCACCATCCTGCTGTAATGTGTGCTCTGTTGGTTACTGTTTTCACTCATAGTTCCACAGGGCAGGCTGAACTCAGTTTTTTTCGTAAACTAGGAGCCATTATCCTCTTCCTCTGTTAGTCGCTGTTTGCGACCCTTTCAAGTTGTACTAATTGAATGCATAAATGCCGTTGACTTGATCATATCATCACCAGGTGTAACCTTAAACAATAAAATCAGAGTGGGCTTATACCTGCAGTAGCTTACCACCAGCAACAAAGGATCGGAGCCCCATAGTATCCTGAAAAGTACATGTCTTGTCAATGCATGCCTGTGCATAAAACCATAGCAGGCATGAAAATTAGAGGGAACGGTGGCTATAAGCCTATAACCATACCTTGTTTTTGAAAGTAACGAGGAACTGAGCAGCGGGGTCCCTGTTTATAGCATTTGAGACAACATCAAGAATCCAGCCACCACCACCAACTGCTCTTTGTCTTGCAACATGGTACCCGGAATTATCTCTTGCTCTCAAAGCTACAACAAAACCATCTTTTAGTTTATCAGGGTACTTTCTACTGAGTGGTACAGACAACTTCTTCTCAGATGTCATTTCCATCGGGGATTCAGCAAGAGATTTATGCTTGTATTTTGAGTCCTCAGGAGAGGCAAATCGTGAACTGGAACTTACAACCTGATCCCTGCTACTCATTGCAGTGTCATCATCTCTCCGGGAGGAATAGTTACTGTCACTCTCTACAGCAGAGAAGTCATCTGGTTTCTGCTGTGGTCTGCGATGGGCAGGCCTTTTTTTCCCTTTCTTTCCAGAACGACTACGCCTACCTTCAGACCGGGAGCCAATATTTACAGACTTTCCAGAAGCCTGAGGCTCTTTATGGTGGGATATGGCTCTTTTCTTTTCATACTCCAGCGTTAAGTTGCTTTCATCTATTTCAGCATCAAAAACCTGTGACTGGCTATCCTTTGCCTGTGGGTCCAGATAGTCATCTTCATTTTTAGCTTCACTTATTTCTTCATCTTCATCAGAAATTGCACTATTTGGAAGAACACCATCAAAGAAAAAAGACTGTAACATAGTGATTGCTTTCTCTCTTATTTCCATCCACACTTCTTCACTGTAGTCTGCACTCCGTGGAAGAATTAAAACATTTGGCATCTCCCGCACCTGTACACAACAATGATTAGTCACCACTCTGTTCAACAAAATGTAATGAAACAATGACAGTGGAAAAAGAACTGCAACTATTTGTCCTTATCTGTGAGGACATAACTATTAGCCGATTAAACAGAAAAATCCAGAAGTTGGTCATGTAAGCCAATTACAATACATAAAACAAGCTCCTGATTAAAATATCACTTATGCCAACTGACAATTTTTATGTGAATTTATAAGCAGATACTACAATGTGTAAATAGTAAAGTTCAACACATAAATATAGGACACTTACAATGGAACGTTTCTCTAGCCTTTTGTCCAAAGAGGGCCTTAATTATAACATTAAAAATGATGAAGAGTTTTATTTCAGATAAATCTATTCATCCTAAATGACCGTTTACAAACATTGTTTAATTTCTGCTTCTAATTTGCATACCCATGCTTCCATCCACTGTGGACCTTCAGCACCATCCAATGCACAACCAGCTATGGTACCATCAATCAAGAGCTGTTTGAGTGCACAGTCATCTATAAGCTGGCAACTACCAGTATTGACTATGAAAGCTCCTGCAGGATTCAAAACATTCGATGACAGGATGTTATAAAACTAAAATAAAGGAAGGATGTGCACTATTTCAGACTAAAAGAAGCAACGTAACACAATTACAGAAGAAAAGCATACCAGGTTTTATGTGCTGCAGGCAGTCGGCGTTAAGTATATGCATTGTTTCATTTGTTAATCCGCAATGCAGTGAAACAAGGTCGCTTGCTGCTAATAAATCATTGAGTGTGTCCATTCTCCTTGCTGCGGAAGGGAAAACAATAGAAGGCCGCTTTGCTTTCCCACTTGCCTTCAACGGATGTGCAAGAAGTCAGAATATCGAAAGCAGTATCCTTAACTTGCATCTTATTGAAAATGGGTGCAAAAGGAAGAGAAATGTGTGCTGGAGAAGAATTCAAATAACATTGATCTTGTAGCATGAGGCTTTAGAAGAAGTATTAAATTATGAATTTGGTGATCATATTATTAATGTAAGACATCAATGTTGCACTTGAAAAATTATATTTAGGTTTGATTCTCCTACCACCACCCCCACTTTTTGCATCATATAGAAGACTGGCAAGATGATTCTTAGGTGCATTTTTTAATTATCATGTTACTAACTAATGTTCACTTAACCTTGCTGTGCATAGAAAAAGTACAGTTAGTAGTAATAGTAGTACTCAAATTACATAGCCTATATAACAATCCCCTCCAATTAACTGAGGGGGTGAGATCATTTAAATCCCACGTTCCAAAATGCTTGGGGTCCTGTCAACTTCAATTCTACAAAATTTGTAAAATCCAAGATCTGAACAGAAAACAACTTAGTAATTTAAGTAAAACTCTACACAATACCGAGTAACGAGATAATCTACAGCAAATAAGATAAATAAAGGAGAAATTAGATTAAAAATATCATAACCAGCGATGCAAGCATGAGTTGGGATCCATAGTTGTTGAACTGTGCAAGTACTAATACGAACTAGTAAGCAGATGAAACAATAAACGTGTAGAAGGAAGTTGCAGATCCGGTACCACGTATCTTGGATCGAAGTAGAGCACGCTCATCCGAAACGCGAGACTACGAGTGGCGAGGCAGCGGGCGGCCGCGGAAAGGCCAATGATGCCGAGCACGAGGCCGCGGCAGCGCCGCATGCCGCGGCACATGGGCTGAACGGAGCCAAGCCAGCCGGCGGCGACGGCGGCGGGGGCCGACGAGGCGTGGCGCGAGAGCAAGTGGGTCCGGCGGAGCAGGCCGAGGATGAGCGCCATGACGGTGTCAGCGACCTCCTCGGCGCGGTTCGCGTCGACGTGGACGAGGCGGAGGCCGAGGTCGGCGGCGGCCGCCGCGTCGGCCGCACGGTCCGCGGAGCCGAGGCAGAGCAGCAGCTGCCAGGGACGCAGCCGTCGCTGCGCGGCGCGCGGGAGGAAAGCGAGGGAGGGGGAGCAGCACCGCGGAGGCGGCCTCGACGCGGCCCGAGGCGACGGCGGAGAGCGGCACGTGCTCCACCGCGGCCACGCCCGCCAGCACTTCCTGCTCCAGCGAAGGGTCGTCGAGGCAGTTGAGCGACACCACCAGCGGCTGCTGCCCCCGCCGCCGCTGGGCGCCGGCGAATGGGCCATCCTTGATGGCTCCGCTTCCCGCTTGGGGCGCTCGGATCGGGAACGGGAAGCGTGGGTTTTGGTCCAGGACTCCCGGCGCCGGACGGGGGTCGGGGCTTTGCCTTCGCTTTGGGGGAGAGGGGAGAGGACTGCCGGTGTCAGAGCGGTAGCCCCACAAAACCAGTTCACGAGGGGAGAATTGCAGCCGTTGGATCTTTCGCAACGGCTGCGCTCGTGTTCGTGTCTCCCCTCGTGATGCGGTCCGGTGCACGCCTAACTGTCCAGTGACAGTGACATTCCTTACGGAATAGTATTTCAAGAAGTCACTTGGCTGCCGCCGGCGGCGCGAGAACGCCAAGACGTCGAGCGCGGTGGCGGAAACAGAGGGAGGGCGATGGAGGCCAGCAAGACCGAGATGAAGGCGTGGCGGAGCTTGAGCTCAAGAATGGCGAGTGTTGGGTCAGAAAGCACCTTGACGGATGTAGTGACACTATCTTACATATTTTTAGTTATACAGTATTATATATATGCAGGTAGGACGATAGCAACATGACATCAGATGTGCTGCGGTCCCAGCACCCTGAAAGAAACACGGAAATGAAATAGCCATTAGGCACAGACTATTCACGGGAGTGAAAAGCAGAGTATGAAAATAAGTAGGTATAGTTTTTCCCCAAAGAATCGCTTACTGAGCTTAGAGAATATAGTTTACTCATGTCAAGTCTGAATTATAAATATTAAATCATATGCCCTAAAAATTTAAAAAAAAACAGTAAATCATCCTCAGAAGAAGACAGAAAGCATCTCTTCCCCATTCCACTGAGCACGCTAGGATCTTTGGCTAATGGACAGTAGCTGTGCTGGGAAAAAATATGAACTATGACTGGCAGGGAAATAAAGGTTGCAATTATCCTCATTAGGTGATTTACCAAACCTAAAAAGTGCAACAGGACCCAGTGGAACAATAGCTGGCAGGCTCACAAATTCATCCTGCATGAAACAAAGGCAAAAACAGGTTATACATAATTAAGAATCAGTGTTCAACAACAGTTCCAAGAAAGAAAAAGGAAAGCAAGTCAAAGAGTAACGAAAACATATAAGTCGGTTCACTGAGAAACCCTCACTAGTTTTTACATCAACTAAGAAATTCCTCACTGGTGTAACTTATATTACTATTGTTCTGATCAAGTACTTAATGTGGAAAGGCTAAAGATAAACATTATCAAGTATCAAAGAACTATCTACTAAGTGCTTAATGTGGAAAGGCTAAAGATTAACACATTATCAAGTATCAAAGTACTATCTACTATGCCTATAAGGGCTTGAAAAGATTGGCCTGTAATGTAAAGAAACGGTACAATATTTTATAAGGGCCATTTGGATCCTTTCATTTGGAGGAATTGAAATCCACTTAATAAAATAGGTTATTTGGCTTGGACTTTGACATTCCACCACTTTACAAAGTTCACATATAATTCTATCTCAAATTCATAGGGTGGGATATGGAAATTGATTCAATAAATCATCATTCTATATTTCTACTTTTCAAATTATAACACACAAGTATCTCTCTCGTATAGCCAACAATAATATTACAAATATAATCCATCTACAACTATATTAGCTTAGTTAATATTGTATCTAATATTAAAATGAATTAAATTCTAAGGATCCAAACAGAGCGCTTGGTGAATGGTTGTCCAAGTCCCAAGTCTTAAAAATTTCAGGTCGGGTTAGATAAGTAATTAGTGGGCATACCCAGTACAAGTTGGTCCAAACAGTTGTCTTGGGTAGAATGCTGTGGATATTCCCTGCACGGCACAACCAAACACGGAGCTCCAACTGATAAGCAAACCAAATCCAGTGTCAACTAAGTAGCTGTAGGCGATTAATAACCACCCATACGTACTGCTGTGGTCGAGGAGGAGGTATCGCGCGGCGGGCGAGTCGATGACCATGATGAGCTCGTTGAAGTTGCTGCGGTTGGAAGCCAGGAGCATAAAGTCCTCCGGCCGCTCTTGCGGCGCTTCCTCCTCGACGGTTGGGGAAACGGGAGGGGCCGACACCTCGGCGCCGCCACCGTCGGGCGCACAGTGTAGCCGCGCGGTGCGTGTTAGGCGGCGCTTGGGATGTGGGTGCTGCTTGGCGTGGAGGCGGCCGCGGCGGCGGTGGAGGAGGCGGCTGTGGAGCGGGGAGGCGGTTAGGGGCGTCACGGTGGCCATTGCTGAGGGGATAGAGATTACAGTGCAGTGGTTTCTTCTGAAGGAAAAACGATCAGCCTAATTAGGTCCACCACGTGAGAAGAGAATTATGAGCTACTAGACCTGTATTTTTCTATGTATTTATATAAAGTTTAATGAAGTGTTCTGTAAAACAAATTTGTGTGACTTCCATGAAATTCTTGTGTTATAAAGGGATTCTTACTAGATATACTTTATCCGTTAAAAGATGTCATTCTTTCATTTTGAGGTGTAAGTTTAACCAAATATAGAAAAATTAAGGACCCGTATCCTTTCATTTTAGAGAAATTGAAATCTACTTAACACTTAATAGATTAAGCTAATTGGCTTGGAATTTGAGATTATGTAACTTTCCAGAGTTCGCATATAAGCATATCTCAAATTCATAGGCTAGGAGATGGTAATAGATTCTATAAATCACCATGATATGTTTATACTCGCCAACTTAATTAAAGTTATATAGCCTAGCTTAAATATGTGCCTAAACTATAATTTATTACCATGAAGTCAATTTCAAGGAATCAGGGCCTAATATTTATGTGCGATAAGTAACAATAGATTAACCACAAAATACATAGTTACAATGAACCTATTTGATACAAAAAAATAATAATAGTAATTTCTATAAATCTATAGAAATTTATTAAAGTTTGATGTAGTTGAAGTTTAGAATGATATTTTTTGGGACTGAAGTAGTATTATGATTGATATAGTTAAGTGATGATACACTGCTAACTGCCATTATAGTTTTGTCTACCTAGACTGCACCACTTTAGCTATCACAATGTTAGGCACACGTGCAATCGTTCATATTAACAAGAGCGATCATCTCCTCCACATGCATCTCAGTTTAAATCAAACTCCAACTCATGCCTTGTTTTGATTGTGGGCCACTGGCCTACCACCATTCTCCCTTCTACCATTGTCTCTTCATCATACCATATGGTACATTGCCTGAAACACCCGCCTCATCGTCCTCCTAGACTACCCCGCATGTCCATAGCATCTACCACCGGTGAACCTTGCTTCACGTTGATCTTGTTGTGTTGTGGTTGACATGAATGTCTTCACCAAGGAGGATGTGGTTTCGTTCGTCGTTGCCACGACCAGAATAAACTTCTTCATGGACACCTAGATGCACATTGTTGAGATTTATCTTGGTGTCATGATACTACCATAGTCGTTGAGGCCCACAACGACAACAGTGGGACAGACCATAGCGTTTGACCGATGTGGACACTTCCAACTCTACTGGTGTGAAGATCCACGCCATCCAACCCTTGAACACAAAACTGTTGACTCGCCTTTGTGCAGTCAAACATGTGTTGTGACGAATCCATATCACACTTGCCTTGTCTAATCAACCACATGTCATGATAAATCTTACGGTGAATATGGATCACATAACTTCCCTCTTTGTGGCTTTGTCCCATGAAAAGGGACACCATAGGATTTTTGTGACATATTAGTGATGAAGCAAAATCATCTAGAGACCCAAGTTTTTAAATAGCGGGCTATGGTAAATAGCGGTGCTTTTTTTTCTAGGGGCTATAAAGCTATAAGCGGAGCTATGCGAGATAGCGTTTTATAAGAAAAACTATAAAAAAACTCCAATAATTGATGCCAAAACAAGGAAAATGTAATATTTGGTGAACATAAATACGTTTAAGGTTTTGCAAGTCTAAATAACATTACTAAATACCAATATGACATTATAACATGTTTCATAAAAAAATTAATCGTCCTACATACCAAATTAGTAACAAGTGAAATATGAAATAGCGGTAAATAGCGGTATTTGTCGGTGTTTTGAGAACCGGGGTATCTCAAGTACCGGCAATAATATATAGGCTGTGCGCTCCCCGCCTGATGGCGTGTGCGAGCTTGGAAGACGAGGGGTTTATCCTGGTTCAGGCCATGGGGCCCTACGTCCAGCAGTTGTGATCTTTCGTGTTACTCGCACCAATTGTGCACAAGAACCAAAGCGGTTACAAGGTGTTCTGGGGAATGAAGAAGGACTTCAATCCTGGATGAGATGGCTAAGTGTCAAAACCTAGCGGAGGGGATCCGTTCTATTGTGGCATTACTCCCCCTTTTATAGTGTAAAGGAGAGATAATGTATACAATACGTGTCGTGTACAAAATGCTAAGGTGTCTACTATCCGGGGTTGTTGGTGTACCATGCCCGAGCCCGGACCTCGGGTTCCCTGAAGGGAGTGCCCTGGCGTGGACGCGTGTCTTAGAGTCTCCTGTGTTCGTGTCCGTTGCTCGAGGGGAGGGCCTCCCGAAGGCCAAATGGTGACCCCTCGATCCCTTTACGATCCACGGTGGCTTGGTGCGCGTCATGGCGTGGTGTCGGCGTCAGGGTTCTTGGACTCGTGTCGTGGAAATGAAGCCGCAAGCAAATGAACAGTGGAGTTGTGTTTCCCTGTGCGGGGTGACGTGTGTGATAACTGTTCCCTTTATGTCCCATCAACGGGGGATGCGAGGAGATAACGGGTCAGCGAATCGACAGGGCAATCGATTGCTCTGTCATCGCGGCCTGTGAAGCAGGTGCATTCAATGTGGCTGCTCCCCCTCCGGGTTTTGGCTTCCCAAGGCGCGCCCAGGGTGGTATTTCTGGGAGAGGGAAGAGCCCGGTGGCCGGGGTCCCCCTATCCTCGGGCGGCGGAGAAGTCTTGCCCGAGGGTCATGGTCCTCGGGCGGCGGGGATTGCCTCCGGGAGACCCCGTGTCCTCGGGCGAGGCGGAACTTAGTCCCCGAGGAGGCTCGCCCCGGGTCGGGGGTAAGTTTGGGTAAAGCGGGCTGTTCCGGGTCGGCGTCGTAGTGCTTGAGCGGATTTTTGGCCCGTATGTGGATGGGCTTTGATAAGCCTATCAAGGGATTGTCTTCTCCAGCTCTCTTTCTATACTCATGACGATTCTGTCGGTCCTTATTCTCACTACTTCGGAGGTTTCACCACACAGGCCCTCCCGGCCTAGGCGGGGTGATTTAGTAAATTGGGTCTTATCAAATGAGTGTTTGGAGATGGGGCGCCTTGGGGCTTTAAAGGGGGCCCAAGAGAGCCTCCCGTATATTAAGTCCTTCTTAGCGAATCTGCGGGCTTGGGGTCGGCCTTCATTCTCTGGTCATCTCTTTGGCCCAAAACTCGTCTTGGGTCGTCAACTCCGGCGTCGTCTTCCCATCAGTCCTTCTTTGGGGCCGTGCCATCCTTCATGGGCTTACTTTCCCTATGGGCCGATTATTTTGGTCCCCGACAAGCGCTATAGCGCTAAATAGTGGTAAGTAGCTGTAAATAACGGTGTTATAGCGGGAATGCGAATAGCTTAGCGGTGAGTCTTAGCAGAGGCTATAGCCTGCTATTTTAAATAGGGCTACACAAACTGATGAAGAGTGCTAAAGGTCCAATATATAGTGCCAAAAAGTGATAGAATGTCTTGCTTTGCGAAGACAAATTTTGAATCGTAGAAGATGTTGATTTTTAGACGCAGGGATTACATTAGGATTTGATAAGCCGTGCTGGAGCACCGGCCGCCTGACGAGAGTTAACAAAGATAGAATAGTAAAGTCAACACCTCAACGGATACAGTCAGTGGTATGAATCTGTAACTACCATCCGTATATATAGCCGTTTCGAAGTTTCAATCACGAGATCCATCTGCGAGCTTTTTGGACGCATCCATCAGATATTAAGATTCTTAAATGACCTCCGGAATGTACGACTGACGAGTTATATGCAAATGCGTCTTTCAGAACTCGCACACATCGGACGCGCGAGTCGTGCAGAAGCACGACGACGACTTTAAGAGCTGCGATGCGACGACGTCAGACAAGACAAACAACGAAATGTACGTTCCTTGACATCGCCGGCAAATATGCCGCGAATCGATGTCTCACCAATCCAGCGAGTCCGACCGACCTGCTGCTTCGTGCGCACGTCTCTTTTGCGCCGGCTAGCGGCTGCTGCTGCTACTCCCGCCGACGCTGTATCCATCACATGCTCTGCTCCTGCTCGTCGTCGCCATCGGCCAAATAAAGCCAAAGAGGTTCAGGCCGTTCGGTAGAGTCGCCTCGTTGCTGTCGCGCTTTTGCGTCCTACCGACGAGCAGACTCGCGAAGATCACGGCATTCCCTTCGCGCCAGGACCTCTGCCTGCCACCTGACCTGACCTCTTCAGACCAACAGCAGCTCCATCGCCTCACGGCCCGGGTCACCATGTGGTGTTCTTCTTCGCCGCCATTCCATGTTTCTCCTCAGCGAGCGGTGTTGCACTACAGCACGACCCATGCAAAAATCACGGGGAAAGCTACGTAGTACTATGATCTGTACGAAATTGCATCGAAAGTCACAGGTTTTCTGGTGATGGCACAGAAAGCCACGCGTTCAGGCCATTTCATGTCATGTCATGTACAGTACACCACCGCGCCGTATTTCGGACACGGACGACAGCAACAATTCCCGAGGAGAGCGGTTGCATTGCAGGACGAGCGAGCGAGACGACTGTGGGTGTCAGCGCCACCGCGTGGACGTTTGCTACTAGCTCGACCGCCGCTGCCGTGCGAGGGTGCCGCCGCCGAAGAGCTCCTCCCAGACGTCGGTGAAGGCGCGGAGGATGAGGTGGTGGTGGCACGCGGCGTTGAGCGCCAGGAACCGTCGCAGGAGCTCCGCAGCTCGGCGCCGCCGGTGATGCCGTTCTCCACGATCATCTGCGCCATCGACCGCCGGAAGTCGCCCAGCGGGTCCGCCGACTCCGTCACCACCGCCACGCTGTCGGTGTCCAGCTGCCGTCCCACGACGCTCGCGCTCCGCGTGTGCCGCGGCCGCGGCGTCGACGACCTGCCGTTGCCGTCGTCGTCGCCCCTTCCGCGCTGCCGCTGCCGCTGCCACCGACGCCGCCGCCGTCCTCCTCCCGTTCCCGGACGCCCAGCGCGCGGACACCGCGTTCCAGCTCCCGCAGCTGCCGCAGCAGCGAGTCCACGCTGGGCGTACCCTCGGCGCTCGCGCCGTCGTCGCCGCAGCCCACCGTCGTCGTCGTCGTCTTCGCCGCAGACGCCGCTGGCTCTCCCGCGGGAGCCGCCACCGTCGAAGCGCCTCTCCTCATCGGCGCCGTCGTGACAGCGGAGATGTCGACGGAGACCGACCCAGTGCCGCCGCAGCCGCACATGAAACCGCTCGGCGCGGGCGCCTTCTTCTTCCTCTTCTTCTTCATGAAGAGGATCCCAGGCGCCCCGCGCCACGTCGTCGCTTTCATGCCCTACCGGCCCCTCGGCTGGCCGCGGCGGCCGGCCCTGAACAAGCGTGCGTGCGTGACCAGCTCGGTAGCTCAGCTAGTGGGGGGAGCAGAGCACGCAGCGCTAAAGATCGAAGAGCACGGTGGGTGAAATGGGATGAGCACTGGTACTTGTTGTCGAACACCTCCATGGTGCTGGTGGGATCCAGTTAAGTAGTGGTCACGGCGTTAATAATAAATTCCAAGCAATGCCATCTGGTGAACTGACTCAAATTATAGTATCCGGCTAGTGGTTGCTACGCGGTCAACGTCGGTTCTGGTTCGATCGATTACCAGCAGTAATAATTGGTGTGTGCTGATTCAGCTCAGGTCATGAGTGGTGACTGGTGAGTGCATGAAAAATCTGGCTGAATTAATCCTGATCGATCGATCTCTGCAGCTGGCCTTTATTTGGGATTAGAGTGAGTTGCTTGTACCCTAGCAATAACGGTGTTGTTGCTTGCAGTGGATGGATCGATCAAGCACGATGTCTTGAGAGTTGAGACACTGTTTGTTTGCACCTGCAAGCCAAGATTTCTTTCTCTCCCAGACATGAAACGCGACCACGGTACGTCAATAGTGTCTCTCCCAGGAGACATGCGCTCTGTGCCGCCAGTACTTGCAAGTTCCAGGACAGGAGGCGTCAAGACCAGCCCAATCAATAATGCAACAAGACAAAATATCCATCTATAATAAACGATTTGACATGAGATCTGGATGTGAGTCTTGTTTAGATGATGAGATGCCTTTGAAGAAACACTGTGCTGGAGCCGGCCCCGGGCGTTTGTTTGCTTCCTGTTTCTTGTCCCCGTTCGTGCATCATCGGGTGACACATTCCGGTCACGCAAGGCAAGGCAAGGCACAAAGCGCCGCTCATCATGGGCGCTCCGTCAGCAGCAGCAGACAGCAGCTTACCAAACGTAGCGCAAAGCATCTCGGGCTGCTCCGGTCGATCCTACAAATCAGGTGAGTGAGCAGGTGTAACCGCACATTATTAAGTCGTGGATCAGTTAGCTTAGTATTTGTTATAAGCACAGTCAGTCAGAGGCCTCTTAATCCGGGGGCGATTCAGAGGACATATTGCCTCATCTGGATATAACGACTGATGAGGCAAGCAGCACGAACGGCAACTTTTTATTGACAGAGAGAATGACATTGTGTCCTGCTTTTTTTGACTGGGTGGTTGGGTGGATTATTACTGGAACCAAGATAAGTGGTGGTCGGTGCCATGGAGTGTAAAATTTGAGGTCTCAATGATGCGTCCATGGCGCGTGTCTTCTGCCTTATCTAACGTTTGGTGCTGCTACCACTACTGCACTGCACCTCCCTCGTGCCGACCGAATGATGGATGGGGATTATGGCAGGGGTTGAAACCTCAAGGTAGGCTGAAGGGCGGCCATGGTTGCTTGCTGGTGGACTCGGCCACGCAGGAGGAGATTCAGGGGAAGGAGGGAGGTGCTCCATCGTCCAAGCTGTGGACTCGTTCGTAGCCCGGCGCCGGCGAAGAGAATTTCAGGGCTGCGAGATTGAATTGAAGCCCCAGGTGGTGGTGATATCTGATATGGCTAGCGTCAGCCCATGTAAATATTCATTGTGTTCCTAAATAACTGTCGTTTGTGTTTTTCAAGAAATAACTTTAATTAATTTATATTAAAAATTATCAATACCTATCATATATAGTAATTAGTATCACTTGAAAGATATTTAAAATTATTTAGAGACACAAATATTGCATATATTTTCTATAATCGATTCAAACTTGTGGCACATACACCGGCGACGACACTTATTTAGGGACATGAGTAAGTAACTATATGTAAATATATAATAATATTAGTAGTTAGTAAGTAATGCAAAGTACTATAACATTAGATGCACTAAAGATCCGATCTACTCCCTCCATCCCAAATTATAAGTCGTTTGACTTTTTTTAGCTCAAGTTTGACCATTCGTCTTATTCAAAAAATTTTGCGTAAATATTGTCAAATTCAAGTCATTCTTTAAGAACTTATACTAATAAAAGAAAGCCACGGCAAAAAAAGTGATATTTTGCACAAATTTTTGAATAAGGCAGTGGTCAAACTTGTTGTCAAAAAAGTCAAACGACTTATAATTTGAGATGGAGGGAGTACCATCTAAATCCAAATCGCATTCATGATATGAAACTTTCAAACTTGATTTGGTTGGGGTCCAGTAGTGCAAAGGCTGGGCGACATTGTAACATTTCTAAAACTATGCCGAGTACGGTTTAGTAACTAGGACTGCAAAGTACAACTCATGCATGATAGGAAAACTAAGATCAGTTTTTAATTTGGTTGGGGGTGCGTGCAACGGCTAGGTGACGCTCGCTCTCTCAGAAAAATATATTATTTAAAGTGAACCTCCCTCACAAAAAACTAAAATTTGGTTCAAATATTAGATATTATTACTGACACAGGTGAGATTTCCCTTCCTTTTGTATGCGCCTAAGATATTACTCTAAACAACTGAATATTTGTTTCATCATGTGCTAAGTTCAATGATACTTTCAACATTTTTAATTTTGATTTGTTTGGGGTGCGCCAAGCCCAAGCAATAGTCAACGCTAGGGGCGACACATGAGAACCTTGATAGCAAGCTACCATATTAATTCTCCCCCACAAAAAATAAATTTAATATCATTGTGGGGGCGCGTGTCACGTATTAGATATTAAAGCGATAAAAGCAGATACTACACTTGATCTTAGCCAAAAAGGCCGAGAAAGGTATGAGTTACATTATAGCCATGTGCCTTCTTTTGTACACGCCTCAGCAGCTCTATGCCTGTCACCCCGCGGTGTGGTACTAACTCCTCACCTCAATATCCAATGTTAATCGCGATCTGAACTTCGTTACTAGCAAGGCCGCATTATTATGTTAGGCTTATTTGATTTAAGGAAAGTTTAATGATCCATCTTGGCCTGGGCTTCATGGGCCTTGGCCTTCTCTGTCTGTTAAATGGGCCCAAATCGAGAACACACGACTAAAGAAGGCCCAACCCAGAGAACCACTGGATTGGCTAGCGGCACAGCCGACGCCTTATCCAGCAACCGTCTTCCTCATCCATGGGCCATGGCATAAGCCGCGCCGCGTTCGCCTCCGCGCACCCCGCTACAATGTGCCTGCTCCTGTCCTCCGCGCCTCCTAGGCGGCTAGGCCCACTAGTGTTCACAATGACCCGATCAACAGAATCTGTCTATGCGTTCACCGGCCCATTGCATTTTTTTAAGAACAAAACGGAGCAATTCATCAAGCTATCTACATCTACAGAGTCAATTTTTCTTTTTTTCAAACGGGCAACCCATTTCCGTTGCATGAACGGTAATACAGAGTTTGGGGATACAGACAGGCAGCAAAAGACATGGCAGGAATGCTTAACAGCAAAGAGCTAGTACCTCAAACAGACCTCTCCAACTATCCAGAAAAGGCTAGTCCAACTTAAGCTGCATAAAACTCGGCATCGACGCCCAAAAAGACTATCCACTAGCCAAAAGCGCTCATACAGCAACCTTGCTTATTACAGTATCAGCCTGGGACAACCGACTACCAGCAACAACAACCTAGTCTCACATGACATACATCCAAGACAACATTCAGCAAAAAACATCACGAAACTGAGTTGGCTACTTGAGTGTTTGTGTGTTTGCCAATTGAAAATCAGATACTCGTTCTAATTTGTCGTTTCTACATACAAGAAGCAATTGTGCTCCGCCCTAGGTAGCATTTGCTATCAGGCCAAGGCCTAGTGTCTGGGATTACATTCAAGTGAATGTAAGCGAGTTGGTTGCGGAGGAGCTGAGTGTTTCTAAGTACTTGGCATTCAAGGAACAGGTGGTGGATGAAAAATAAGTTATTGGAAGCATTATTTGTAGTTTTATAGGCTAATATCTAGATTCTAGTTATAGAAACTTGTATATGTATATGTACTAATTACATACCTCCTTTTCCTTGTACAGTTCTTACAACAACTTTGTACTTGAGCTTGATTTTGAGCCCTTCAATGTCTCGTTCCCTCGTCCTTCAATGTCAAAGTCCATTGGAAATGGAGTGCAATTCATTAAGAGACATGTATCTTCCAAGTTGTTCCAGGACAAGGAAAGCCTGTACCTGTTGCTAAATTTCCTCAAAATTCATGTGCTAGTTTACAAAGAAACACATTTTTTTTGGAACCTGGATTCATGTGCGTGTGCTAGTTGGCTAGTATAGAGTTGTAATTTTCCAATAGGCTTATAAGTATATTTATTGGGCCAACAATTCAATTTTGGTTCAAATAAGCACAAACTTCAGTTATCGGGTGTTGGATCATGCGCCCGGTAAGGTTTGGCGGGCGATAGATCTGTTATCCCAAAACGGGTTGATTCGCGAGCCCGGTAAGGTTGCAAGCCTACATAAACAACTTGGACAGATCACGAGTGTTGGATTGAGATCTAATGGCCTGTAGCAGTCGCCTGAAATCTCACCTTTTTTTTTTGGCGACTGAAATATAGCATCTCTCAAAAACAAAATGCCACGCGCTGTTGTAACAATTAGTGTGCTAATAACATGGGACTGATGACTAATGACCCGCGGTCTAATTTCGCCGCGTGTGTGTGAACATCAGACACGCGATGCCACATTTCGCTGTCTGCCGTGTGCCTGTGCACCGCAGCAATAATTTGACCCTCGTCGAGGGCACGCAACGCGACGTCACGACTCGCGCGCGTCGCTGCAAAGTCACATTTCGCGTCCGCAGCGTAGCTCGCTCTGGGCCATTGTTTATGCTGGTGAATGGCGAATGGCGCGGCGATGGCAGCAGCCGGGGCCTTGTTTTCTATCGGCGGCAGTCAAATTTTCAAAGGAATGGGAGATCCGCTCGGAGGCCTATCTGGGACGGTTCAACTACCGCAGCCCTAATCAAGTTTATTACTTTGGGCATCCATCCATTATTATTACTACTTGGACTACAGCGGCGATCGCGTCCTTGCTTCTCACTGCAGTAGTCACCACATAACCCTCGTCTCGTCTCGCTCGCCGTCCCCAGGGAGATCAGAGCAGGTATATATCGATCGAAACCGTCGCAAGATGACAAGTCTTGTGCTGATCATGGGTCGTCAAGGCACACCCACACACAGTGTTCGCAGTTGCGTGCCGGTTGCCCGAGCCCGAAAGAACACTGGTCGCCTTGCCAAAAGCACGCACTAGACCCTGATGGTCTCATCAGAGCTGGCGCGCAGTGAAGCAGTGCTCAAGCCACTTCTATTCTATAGGCGCAGGATGAGTGTGACGCAGTGCAGCGAACGACAGATGAGCTGAAAGCTGCATGTCAAAACTAGAAATGTGCCCTCCATGTGTGGTGAGCTGAATGAATGCCTGAAAGCCGCAGCTGGAAAGACTGGAAGAAGTGCCCCAGAAACTTGCCTGCCGTTCGTGATGATTGGTGACTGAGAAGGTGTGTGTTGAGTTGGTGTTCCCAATCGACTCCAACTCCAAGCTGGCTTGCGATGGATCATATTGACGCGATGCTGTTGGCCGGCCCTAGCTTAGCTACCATCCCGGACGGGCGTTGCTTCTTTCTGTGCAGCTTCGAGCCTGCCTTTTCCTCTACTATAACCAGCGTCGCGCGCGTTAGCTGCCCAGGACCACGCACGGGTCGCCGAATGCGCGCCAGGCGCATCATAATTGATGGCATTGTCAACCATCTTTCATGAAAGATACAGCACCCATGCAAGTAGCATAGTAGTAGGTCTAGAGTCTGAACCACTGATGATTTGAAATATGAAGAAGTCTGAACACTGATGTCTGATGATAGAAACGTACAAGTAAACTCCATTTTCTTATTACTTCTAATACTGGTAATTTACAAGCAAAGATCTGGCTGATACATATAACTATATATATATATATATATATATATATATATTTTGGGACCATCCCAAACACGATCTCATCTGCTGTTCCCCTCTCCCCTTTACATGTTGCACCCCTCCTGTTGTCGGAAATTCTCGGCCCGGCCTTTGCTGGATTTAGTCAGTTCCAGCGTGAGATCACCAGCCCTGGCTCGGGGAGTAACATGTGATCGCCGCGGTCCCTGGGTGTCTTGAAAGTTCGGCTGACGGTGCACGGCCGGAGGTGTCGGGAGCTTTACGCGGTGACCGAGGTCTCCATCGCGATGCGTTCAGCGTAGAGCACGTCCTCCTTGGCCTTGTCGGCCTCCTCCCACAGCTCCGGCAGCGCCTCCCTGATGTTGTGGATGCTCTCCAGCGCGTGGTCCGCGCCTTTGACCCGCTGTGATTTGCCCACCAGCACTGTGTGGAGGCCGATCTCCTTCCCGGCCTGGATATTGCGCACGCTGTCGTCGAAGAAAATCTGCAGCAAATCAATCAGGTAATAAGCTTTCGTGAGGGACATGGTCAATCAAGCACAATAAGGTTCTTCAGCTGTGAATGCAAACGTCGTCAGGAACAGGAATGGAAACTTACCGCCTTGCGCGGGTTGACGTTGGCGATCCTGAGCGCCTCCTCCATGGCGTCGACGTTGGGCTTGCACAGGACGGGGTCTTGGGCAGCTCGTCGGCGGTGCCGGAGCGGGCGAAGTGGCCGGCGATGTCGAAGATCTCGGGCTCCTCGTCACCCTGAGGCGGGCACGGCGGGTTCAGGGTCTCGAAGCAGATGATCCCCTCGAAGTAATCCTCCAGGCCAAGCCTCTTGAGGGCTCTCACGGCGTGGACCATATCGCCGTTGGTGAATATCTGAAATGAAACACCATACAAACCACAGGTATAACAAACAATTCAGCAACTCGATTCTTGTCCGAGAGGAGAAATTTGTCTCGTCTGAGACGGACACTTACAAGTTTGCGGATGCGCAGGTTCTTGAGAATGTGCTTTAGAACAGGGTCAGGCTTGATGTTGTCGTACGGCAGCCTTCCATGGACGAAGGCGTGGTACTCATCATAATCAAAGTTGTAGCCGATCGCCTGGGGAATCCATAGGAATGGGGCGAAAAGATTGGGCCTTTTCAGTTCACTGACTCAGTGATGGAAAAGAGGAACCGAACAATTCAAGGGAGCTGCCATAAACGTACCCTGAGGCCAGCCATGGTGGTGCCATAGTTCTTGTACAACAGATTGCCCAGGTTCTCGATCTTGCTCTCATCAATACCCAGCTTCTCAACCATGTAATCTGAAATGAATGGTGGCAAAAAGCGAAAGGTTCAGGCATTCAGTTCACTGAAGACACTACTGAAAAACAAGGAGCAGCAACAGAAGAGGAACCTCACCTTCAATGTTCTTCTTGACATGGCCTGCGATCCCGGCGCTCACAGGATACAGAGTATCATCGAGGTCTGCAGGCAGAACAAACAGGTCAGAAAACCCTTGCATTCGGTGAAGGTGCAGAGGAAAAAGAAGGCAACAACAAGGAAACAAAAAATAAGACAGCAACAGGCGGCGACATTTTTGCAGGAAGCAGAGCAGCGGCTTACCGAAGAGCAGGCAGTCGAACTTGGGCTCCTGGACCTTGTGGCAGCGGTCTTCGAACTCCATGTCTGGGGACTGTGGTGAAGAGCGAGCTGCAGAGTCAGACGAGGAATAGAGATTAGCAGGCAGTCCCAACACTTCTCCCAAGAATTTCATTCCATCCCAAAATTCCAGTTCGGTCATGTCATTTTTTACAGCCCCTCTATCAAAATTTTATCATCATTCTTTCTAGAACCTTGAAGAAACTAAATCATCGTTTCCAATTCTAACAAGAAATCCCGTCCTTCTCCCCATCCTCGGCGCGGAAGAGTTCATCAGAACTCTGAACCGACCCACATTTGCAGAACGCGAGCGTACCTAGCAATCAGCTTGAGGCTCGCGGACTGCAATCAGACTGGGGACGAGAGCAGTTTTGTACCTCTATATACGAAGACAACGGAGGTTAGCAACTGCGTGAAGTGGGGGAACAGATGCAAGCAGGCGGCCGCTCGCACTCCGGCAGCGAGTCACGGACGCCGCGGAACTACGGATTAAGCTCGATCGAGTCCAAAGTCGGACGTCACGGCAACGATGGCCTATTGGTCTGCTTCTGCTTGCTTCGTTTGGCCTCGAGTTGGGCCGCTCCGCTCGCACCCTTCCAGGGCCGGGGCACCAGAGGGAGAGAGAGCAGGAGGCGGAGGGGGAGGAGAGGAGGCTGGGGCTGGTGGGTTTATATAGGCCGAGCCTTGGCTCTCCCCGCGCCGCGCCGGTCGTAATTAGCAGCCGCGGTTAGCAGCTGGCCTCCTCACAATCTTAGGTTAAATTAATTATCCTCTGCACTTTGCACGTTGTTCAGCTCAGAAATCGGTTGGTTAGTTTGGCACCTTTTTTCTCGTTAAATCGAATCTGACGCAACCAACTGTATGGATTCATGCGCAAATTAGTGTCGACTGGGCTTGCAAATTCATCATTTCACGGCCATCAATTCTTATTCTTACAGAGAAATTAAAGCATTCCAGGGCTGGATGATGATTACATGACTCATGACATACGTAATTAACAAAAAGCTGCAGATTAATAAAACCTCAAGCAAAGCTGTCTGATCAGCATCAGCTGATGGGCAACAATTATGCGGGACGCGACGGGATCGACCTGGCTGTGTTGGCTTGTTGCCGTGGGGCAGCACGGTGGCCACCAACGCCGCCGCGTCCAACACGTACCACTCCTCCGGCGTCGGAAGTATCCCCTCCGCTGGTTAATTTCACGCCACTAGCGCAGACCCCGGGGATAAGCGCTGAGCTGGACTTGGCCTCTAGATGGATATGTATCTATAGCTAGAGGCCAAGTCAAGATATATAGACCGGACTGAGAAAACTCGGATCTGAATAAAAACCATTTAAAATAGTCATTGTCATCCACCGAACCATATTAGAAACCCGAGCTACCGAGGTTAAGCCACTCAAAGCAAAGTTATTATCTACTAAAATCTCTAAATGAAATATTAGAAGGATTAGAGGATATAACTTTGAAAACCGTAACTTGGGTATCTAAGTTTGAGTATCTAAGTTTGGGTATCTAAGTTTGAGGGGCTTGAGGATATATTGTATAAGCTTGGGTATCTAAGTTTGAGGGGCTTATCACCTACCCAAGTATCCTCCCAGTAACCTAGCATTGGTTCCATCTTTAATCGAGGGAAACAACCTTTAGCAAACACCTCATCTTTAATATGCATGAGGCCTCTCCAAAAATGAGAGTCTCTGTTGATTTGGCTAACACTTGGGTTAGCGTCTTAGAATTCAAGTATTTATTCCTTAACAAGGATTGCCATGTACCATCGGTGTTTATAAGATTGACAATCCATTTGGCCAGTAGACATTTGTTATGTAGGTATAAATCTATAATTCTAAGACCACCTTGATCCTTAGGGCGACATAGGATGTCCCACTTAGCGAGTCTATATTTATGTTTTTCAGTAGACCCTTGCCAGAAGAATCTTGATCTGAATTTATCAAGATTTTTGAGGACTCCTTTTAGAATCTTAAAAAAAAGACATCATGAACATAGGGAGTCAGTAGGCTACGTGTGCAGTCAGTCCTAAATAATTAGTACAAGGCAAAGTTGTGCATTTAAATGTGCCGTGCGATCGGTAGAGATGGTGTGGACGGCAGACGACGGACGAAAAACTCAACCAATCAATCAGTGTAAACTAAAATGGACGGCCACACTCTGAATCCAAATACATATATGTGTGAGATAACATTTTCTCGTCCATATTGTGCGTGCCAACATCTACATGATATGCTAAACTTGTACTAGGTTCGCCCCCGCTCGACCGACGGCATTAGCTTGCACACACTAATCCTAGTTTATCGATCTTATTATTAAAAAGAAATTTGTTGTTTAGCAGCAGCATTATAGACGATGCAGGTACTCCCTCCGTCCCATGATTTTGTCACTACGGATTCCGTGCCATCTTATTCGATGTTTCGTCTTATTCAAATTTTTTTGCACAAATATAATTTATTTTGTTACGACTTATTTTATCAATAAAGATACTTAAATATTAATTAATTTATTTTATGATTTACATAAATATTTTGAATAAAACGGATGGTCAAACATGAAGTTTAAAAGTCAAAAACGACGAACTCTATGGGACGGAGGGAGTACCTATGAATGAGCCTCGCACCTACGCTACACTTTGGTTGTGTTTGGTTTGAGAACCAAGTGGGTTGGGTTGGGTCCAACCTTGCTATTATCGGGATGGAATGAATCCATGTCATGTTTGGTTAGGGGTTGGGTTCAACCTAGTTTTTTTGTTTTTGTTGAAGGGATGGAGAGGGTTGGAATGGATGCCATTTTAACACTGTTAACAGTACAATTAGTGGGGTCTCTGTCATTCTCTTCTTTTTTTTTTCTATTTTTTTCTCCTTATCTACTTAGATGGCCATTGAGCACCACCGCGCCAATCCCCATCGCCGCCCGCCCCCTCGTAGCGGCGCAGCAGCTCCCGACGGCGCCACCGCGTCCCTTCCCGCCCACCAGCGCAATCCCGTCGGCACCGCCTCCCCTGCTACGCTGGCGGCCGTGGCACCTTCACGCCCGGCGTCCATGGAGGCCCGCCGTCCGCCCGGCGACCAACGCGCGCCGCGCTGCGGCTGCCCGAATCGCCTCACCCAACGCGCCGGCGACCATGGAGGCCCGCCGCCCGCCTCACCCTTCGCCGTCGGCCCCGGCGGCCCGCCGCCCGCCTCGGCGGCGCCACGACCGCCACTCGCTCCACCGTCCCCTCGCTGCGGCGGCCGTGTTGGCCGTCTTTGCGCGCTCACCGGCGTTGGCGACACGCGAGATGAAGATGAAGACCGACGGAAACCACCTCCCATTCTGCTGCGCTTCGCCCCCGAGGCGAAGATGGAGACCGCGCGCCGTCCATCCGGGTCGAATCGTTCGCTTGTTTTGAGGGAACCATTCCAACCCGCATATTAGGGAATATTCCCATCCGGGTTGGACCCAAACCCACGTACCTGCTCAACCAAACACTTCTCCATCTGGGTCGAACCCGGGACGACCCAGGTCGACCCTCAAACCAAACACAGCCTTTATGCCCACCGAGCTGAGACAGCCCCAGAGAGGAGAGAAACAAAGGCAAGGCACCAAAAACTCGCAAGGGTCGTCTGTTGTGTGGTGGCAAGGACAAGTAAGGCGGCAATGACCGCTGCAGCTGAGCTAGGAGCGACGGCGACGGCGACGGCGACAGCGACGCGCCCGTCGGTCCGCATCGCTTATTATTCGAAAAACACCGTTGGAAATGCACATTTCTGCCGGCCGAAAGGCGCGCGCGCAACGGGATATATTACGGCCACTCTCCGCAGCCGTCCGCGCGAGGCCGGCCGTCTAGCTCCTGTTCATCCATTCGCCGGTGCCCTGGACTGGAGAGGCCTTTGCCCTTTGGCTTCATTGGCCACCGCGGCGCGACGCATCTCATCTCGTTCGTCTCAGGACAAAAAAGTGACGAGCGACGACGTGCGCGCACACGCACTTGCCCGTTTCGTTCCAACGCTGACCAGCACAGCAACACCGCAAAGCTGTTTCTGTTTGCGTCCGCTGTTTATTTGTTTCATTCGCTCGTTGTTGCATGGGTGCGATGTGAATCCATCGGTCGGAGGTGCTCCATCTGCAAGTTGCCGATGCCGATCGATTCCGCCGTACGTCCCTCTCCGTCGCCACCGACAACGCCGGCCCCGCGCCGGCTCTACGACACGTCCGCGTACGTACACGTACGCGCACATACAGCCCCCTGCCGCAGATCTCCTTTGGCTGCTGGCTCTCCATCTCGCTCGGCATATCTATCAGGATCAAGGTGCCGTGACCCAGTTCCGGTTACCTCCATCGTCCGCGCTACAAATATAGTCCAAGAAACCTGTGTGAACTGGGAGTATTTTAAATCTTCACCATGATGCACGTCATCGTACTAATTATATTTCGATCAGACAGCAGCACATACGTTTGTCCGTTGACATGCAGCCAAGTCAAGTTTCCATATCGATCATCGCAAAAAAAAAAAAAAAAAAAAAAAGGTCAAGTTTCTACATTAGCAACGCTCGTTTTGAAGTTTTCTTCTGACGAATTGAAACTGCTAGCTGGGTCGTCACCTGACCTGATACAAAATTATATTCTTGTTTGACCGTACGTGACAAGTGACATGCACGCTTATGTACGGTTCAAGGGGCAAAATTAGGCATTTCCGTGGACCGTGGACTAAAAACAACATAAATGTGTGCTTCAACGCGCCAATCTTTCTCTAGACATTACACGGAAGCGAAGAGCAGTTTGGTTTGGTCCCGCCAGCCAGGTGCATTACAGCTAGACATGGGGCAGAAGAAGCTATATAATGCGACGACGGATTGGTCTTCGTATTGGCCGAGTGTACAATGTATTAATACGCATCAGCCGTGTAGCATTACGCTTCTGGGCATCCTTTTGCTGCGACCCGTTTCAGGTAATTATACATGTTCGGTATATGTGGACGATCACAGCTCGCAGACTATGCTTGCAGCTAAGCTCTAGCTGTCATCCGTGTGGTTTCAATTCCTTGTTTGTTCTCTACTTCTTAGTGCCTCTCTTTGCTACAGTCGTACTAGCAACGGGAAGTGACTAAGGTACTTAAGTGTTAACCTCCTTCCATCTACCAAGAATGATACTACAGTTTTATTTCAATACTAAGGGCCTGTTTGGTTCAGACCATAATTCACCACCCCACACGGTGGCCTGTCGGCTGCGGCGATGAAATCGACCGCCTAAGGTTTGGCGAGATTTGCTGCTCTGTTGCGTTGGAAAAGTTGTGGTGAGCCTAAAGCTTTTTAATCAACCAAACAGGTGCGTCAGTACTACGGCAGCCTTAACTTAGTTGTGGCGGACGACGGCCTGCAACCAAACAGGTGCGTCAGTACTGCGGCAGCCTTAACTTAGTTGTGGCGGACGACGGACCTGCAACCAAACACCCCCTAAATTATCTTAAATTTGACTAAGTTCGTATAAAAGAGCATCAATATCTATGTAACTAGACTCACCACAGACCACATTGTACCATTAACTCAGACCCCGCGTCGCTTGGCTCCCGAGGCGAGCTCCCCACCCCATCTCCTCGTCGCCGCCGGGAGCGAGACCACCGGAGGCGGTGGCCACGAGGAGGGCGGTGCGGGGGTGCTTTCTCTTTGCGCGTGTGGTGCGCTATAGGGTCGTGGTTCGTCGCCGCCTCCGCCCGTCAAGTCGAGGCTTTCTCTGCCGCCCTAGCACGTAGATCCGAGACTTGCCGGCCGTGGATCTCGCCCCCGGTGCGTGGAGGTGGCCGGATCGGCTTCTTCAGTGCTCGGGCCCACGTTGCGGACGACGACAGGCTCTCCGACGATGGCGCGCGGATCCGGTGCCCTAGTGGTCGGATCCGGTGCCCCTAGGTCTTCGTCGGTGGCTTGGCGGGTTTGACGGCAGCCGCGAGTACACCTATGGTGTCGGGACGGGCTGCGGATCCAACACCAACGACCCAGGACGCACTTGCGTGGTGGCACCGGTGGTGACGACAGGCAGCTGCTTGATTCCCTCTAGATTGGCTCCATCTCCTTCGACTGTCTAGGCTTCGTCCTGGGATGATGTTTTTTTTGGTGGATTGGCACAACTGCTTTTGGACTTTTCGAGCATCAAGTTTCTAAGAAGACGTGTGATGCGAAAGAATTAAGTTGCACAAGTTTGATGCAAGATTGGAGCGGTAGCGAAGAAGAAGTTTGAAATTGCTTTTTTTTTTTAGTTTTTCTCTTGTATTCCCTCGTCTGAGGAGTCTAAGAACTCTTGTATGTTTTGGCTATATATATATATATATCCACTTATGGGTATAGAGGCCGGATTGAAAAATATCATTCATCTAAAAAAATGTAACTAGACTCACCGTATATGAATATGAATTATGGTTTCATGATACATCTATTTTAAGTCATAATCAATGTGAACTATCTTCTCTATAACCTTAATTGAATTTAAAATAGTTTAATTTAAGAAAAAAAAAAAAATAGTGCAGATGTGCCATGGGTTAATCGGTCGTAGCTCAGCTGTTTTTTTTGGGTGGATCTTGTACATCCGGATTCAAGTTTGTGATTTGATAGCAATACTCATTTTTTTTATTCATTCACATATATTGCTTTTTCAACGTTTGACGATGTTTTCAAAAAAAAAAAAAAAAACGTTTGACGACATATTTATTGACAACAAGACACTTATGACAACTTCGTCAGTTTTTAGATGAAACAGCTCACTCTCAGCGAGATGCTCTTATTTGACATTTTTTTTTAGATAATGGATAATAAAATCCGGCCTCTACATACTGAGGGATGTACACAGCCAATTATTACATAGTTTGGAAAATGAAAAAAAACGACAGGTGCAAGCCGAAAGTGTCTGTGACAAAGACATTGGAACTAAAGCAAACGAAAAATATGCTTCCATCCTCTATTGGAAATTTCTAGAGCAACCATCTCCAATTGTTTGCTCAATGCAACGAGGGCGTCCTTTGCTTGCTCAGCTGCTCTTATTTGACATAGAGTCTGTGAAGTAGCACTATTTCGTTTGCGCCTGATTGCACAACTAACTAAGATCCTGTTTGGTGCAACTCTGAGCAGCTCTCCATCTCCTCCATATACCGTAGTAGATGTGTTTCGAGCCAGGCCAAACCGACAGCTAGATAATGCATCCTACCAATAAACTGGATTTCCATGTGAATCACGCTGACGCTTAGTCCCTCTCCGGCTTCTGTTATGACGCACCGATAACACACAACTAGAACCATTAAAATTCCGAGGACTTGACAGCTCCATCATCCATGTGTACACGCTGACAAATGGGATGCATGTTCTGTCTGGTACGTGTTACAAAAAGTCAATCGGTATGCTTAAGAAAAACACCCAGGGCCAGTTCGGGGACTAGCAAGGCAATCAACACCGCTTGTTCCCTGTCATTTCTCCTGATGTCACTGGCTGCCACTGGCATTCACATAGCTGTTGTTGTCACGCGCTTGCCAGTTCGCCGTTGATTATTGGGCGATAAACCTGTAAAATAACACGCAGTGGCTTGCCCATGTAACATGTATCAGTGGAATGGGAGTTTCACGTCCGTGACATTTTTTTTCGACTTTGTCTTTGGTTCTCCACTTGCGCACTAAATATTGCCCCTTTCGGGCTCCCTGTCCTCTAATCCTTCAGAAAGTAAAGAAGCCAGACGTCTCGTCAGTCGTGTCATTTGCCGGTTAAGTACTTGGAACATTTGTTGTCTGATTGTGTATACAGTGTATTTTTAATGAAAAACATTGCTGTCCGGTTCTCGCGTCAGAAAGTGGCCTGCTCTTTCCTGCACTCCAGAACTCATCACTTGCAGTAGTACATTATTTCATTCCTTTCTGACTCTTGCTTTTTCAAACCTGGAAACTCCAGTAATTAAGTTAATCCCTTGAAAGTTGAGACCTATCTCGCAGAAAAGAATTTATTAAGCCCTAGGACGCTGAAAAAAAGGAACACAAGGGGGATGAACCATTTCAGTCAAGCTGTTGTTGTTCATCCTTTATCTAAAAAAAGTCAAGCTGTTGTTGTTGCTTCACAAGCTGTGTGAATGGTATGGCCACACGGCAAGGCAAGCTGCTGAGCCAGATGTAAGCGACATTGACTTGAACCATCGTTTTATTACTAGATGAAATCGGGTAAGGGTAACTTCAGAGCAATCCGCAGTTTAAACCCCCTCTGATTTCCTCATTGTGTCACATCAGTGTTTGGATTCTACCTCCCAAGTCCGAGAGTGATGACGTTGATGCTTTCACATGCTTCACGCAGGGCCTTTCTTTCCTTTTCTTTTCAGTCTCTAATACGTGTTGTTACCTCCCCAGCAGGTTAGATAGGCGAGTGTGTGGCATGCTTTCAAAGCTCAGGCTGCATGTTGAGTAGGCCTGCAAGCCAAAGGCACAGTGGAAAACAAAGATCTGTTGCGAGGCTGTGGCGCATAGATGCCGGTGCTTATCGTCCTGGAATGACCATCTAGCATAAATTAGCTTCTAAATAATGTTATACTTTTTCCTTTTGCGATTATAATGACAATTGATGAAAAAAACAGCTTCAAGGGATTGTTCAGCCCCCTTGTCCCTTGAGTTCCACTTTATTCGTCTCGGACCACCTTTACGGTCACCATTCCGTTGAGCGATTCCTCGAGAGAAGGGCAATATTAGAGCGGTGTAACCACTAAGGGCGGTGTTGGTGTGTAAATGACAGTGGCATTGCTCTTATTCAAGAATGGGTGAAAAATATTTTTTGTCACTACTGCCGTTTATCTAGATCTAGGTAACTTGAAATTAAAAGTAAAAATTTCTCTCTCGTCTCCTACTCTCTCTCTCTCTCTCACTGCCGTTTATGATGATTATTATATAGTTGTCCATATCTATACGTAATATTAAAGATTTTTTGTCTCCTTTTTTCTCTATTGTGGCTATTATATAATAGTCCATATCTATATCTATATCTTTTTTTTCTTCTTCGTCTATCTCTAAGTTATTATGGCTATTATATAATATAAGTCCATATCATAGATTATTTATCTATATTTCTCTTACCTATATCTACGTATACCTAACAATAAAGGATCTAAAATTCTATAGATAATATTTATATATCCGTATCTTTATACAGACACATATAATATTAAAGTACGAAAATTAATTTCTTCGTTCTCTAACCCCTCTTCAGTCCATCGGTTGTCTGACGTTTCCCCACTCTCATCCTTCCCACCTTGGGTTTGAAGCCTTTGTTTGGTACCACACCACTCATGTCATGTTATGGGATTGTTTAGCAAATGTTCGCCTTCTCACTGAGAAGTTGTTTTTAAAGAAAAGTGCTTCACCAACAACTTTGTAAATGAGGATGAGCTGTTTTGAGAATCTTATTTGGCAAAACAGCTTAATTATCAGCTTCACCAATGGCTGGGCGTGAGCAATTGTCAATTGTCAAAACGTTGCTGCCAACAAGCATGCATGCAGACTTCAAAAGCACCGATGACTAGGCGCGTTCTCGACGTCATTGGTCGCGTCAGCACCTGCTTCGTCGTCACCGGGTGCACCGTCGTCGCTGCGGCGGCGGCGGCGGGTGGCGTTGTCGCCCACGCGGAGACTTTTTGATGGGAGGCGGTGGTGCCGGCGGAGACGTGACGTTGCCATGGACTGGAACGGGGACGGCGACGGCGCCACTGCCATCGCTAGTAAACAGCAGAGGAGGGAACACAGACAGCAGATTCGCCACCGCCAGGGCCAGCGGAAGCACGGACAAGGACACGGCCGTCGTGGCCATTGCCGTCGCCGGGCCCCGCCGAGGCAGCAAAGCCCAGCGCGAACGTCGAAGCGCGACTTGCTGGCGCAGGCGACGCGTAGACCGCCGTGGCCGCGGCGACAAACGGCGGCACGGCTGACGACGCATCCGGCGAGAAGCCGCAGCCGTCCTCGGCCATCGACGACGGGCTGTTGTAGATGGAACCGAGCTACGACCAATGGCTCCCCCACGGCCGCCGGCGACTCAGACGGCGTGGCCGGCGCGGCGGGGAGCGGCGGCGACGGCGGAAGTGGGACCGGCACCCGTCCCTCCCGCACGGGCCCTAGCAGATCCGCAGCGGGAGCAGGCGGAGGAGCTCTCGGCGGCGGCGGTAGCAAAGGCTGTGACGGGTGGATTCGGGGCCAGTGGCGCACCCATGCGGCGGCGGCGGCGGCGCTAGTCTTGGAGCTCGGGAGACGACCGGGAGGGATCGGGTGAAGAGAATGGCAATTTGTTGTAATTTCCTGGTAACCTCAGGGGGTAATGTGGACATTGTTGGGGGGAGAGAGCGGGCATAAGCTGTGATTTCACAGCTTCACCGAGCGTGCGCGCTTCTCTCAGCGCGTTTTCCGGAGAGCGGATGAGAGAGCTGACCAGAGAGCTACCCGTTTGGCTGGTGAAGCTGCTTTTTAGCTGGTGAAGCTGCTACCAAAGCTGTACCAAACGGGCCCTATAGTTGAATAAGTCTGTTAATTATTGAAATTTATTTAATTTAAGGTTAGACCAAGCTCAATTTAAACCAGTAAAAAAATAAGTAGTCCAATCTCTCTATTACTGCATTATACAAACACTGACTTGTTTTGTAAGCAATGTATATTATAGTATAGTGTATGCAAAAGAAGCGACCAGAGACAGCGCGTTGCTGATGACAATACGGACACGTATTGTGCATTGATGCATTAAACTAGAGTATGATGAGGAAGTCGTTGAGACGAATTAACGAAGGGAGACCTGACCGGGCATCGATTGCCAGTTGCCACCCCGGTGACGTACGTGTGTCGTGATGCAAAATTATTTGGTCACAAAACTTGTTCCGATCCAAAATATATGGGCATGCACGGCAAGCCAGCAGCAATTATGTGATGTTAGCGGATCAGTGCTGCGCCGATTAGATTAAAATATAGACCATCATTGAGCCAGCAACGTAACCGATGGAAGGAATCTCGAGAAAAGAAGCCGTACGTGTAGAATTATGAGGATGATCAAATGATGAGAAATCAGTTAGTTTTACTGTGCGTGACTGGCTGTCCTGTCAGTAAATCGCACAGCAATATCTACCCGATAGCATAAGGAGGGAGGATATGGAGGGCATAGAAAATCTGAAAATGGTTGGATCAGAGGGCAAAAGGGGTTCATGTGGTTGGGTAAGCGCAGCAAACTTGAGCCGCTTCCTTCTTCTGAACAACGCAAAATTGTTGTTGTCCTCTTCAACTTGCCCTCTGCTAGAGAACGAACGGTCTCCTCCTTTTCTTTGACACGACTTGTCGTTGAACCAACACCTGTCGAGTTTTTCTTGCATGGGGATCACACTTGTCAAGCGAAAATTCACCGGGGACTTGCCCATGCCTTGATCGGCAGGAATTGGACTCGGCAAAGGAGACCAAGCTAGCTTACAGCAGCTTCATTCGCTCGCGAGGTCAATGGGACGCTGGGAGACGGACGGATTGTTATCGCCACTGGCTGGCTGGCAGGCACAAATCATTTGGGTATGAATGGGGTCCCGTCGTGGTCTTCTTGGTGTAATAACGAGACAAAAACCTGAAAACTCCTGGTAAAAATCGTGTGCTCGGTCAAAGGGTGCGTAGTCTAGTTGGTTCTGGCTGCTCCCCTGAGACACCCCCTGGGGCACGCACATTTGCGGACATATATAAGGTGAATTTCAGGGACCTAGGGGGTAAAAACCCTCGCTGGCCCTATGGGGCCGGGGTTTGGGGTTTTCGATCTATTATTAAGATCATCCTCTTAATGGAATCTTGGTGGGACGTCGTCCCCCAAATCGAGTTTTTAAAAAAAATCGGTGCTCGCCCGTCGAGTTGTGCCACCCGAGCCAACGCGGGACGAGACAGATTTCATTGGTCGCTGATGCGGGCTTGACATCAAGCGGCGCCGCGACAGCTGGTGCGGCACGCGGCGTTTGTGCAGCGCCCCGCGTTGGCTGCTGCGCACGCGCGTGTCGTGGCGCGCCACACGTTCGCTGCTCAGCTCGCGCCATGGACCGTGGACACTGGCTGCTTGGTCGTTGGTCCCCGTCCTCCCTTGTGTGCTATATATGGTTGTTTTAGACAAAAAAATTTGAACTCCAATAGACTTACTATATAGTTTTGTAAAATAGTAAACATGCTATCCCTAAAAAAAATTTGTGGCCATATATAGCCAACCATAGTCATTTGATATATGGTTTTGTAAAATAGCAAGTATGTTGTGGATCTCTTTTTTTTGGGAAACTTTCTATTTTACAAATGATATTTGACTATTATGTTTAGCCAATCTCTTGGATTCGAGCAACTCTAAGAGATTGGCTTAACATAATAGCCAAATTTCATTGTGTAGCTATTTTATAAAATAATAAACTTGTCAAAAAAAAAGAACTCCACAATAGACTTGCTATTTTATAAAACCATATAGCAAATGGATATGGTTGTCTATATATGGCCACCTAGATTTTCAGGGATAGCATGTCTGTCGGAGTTCCATTTTTTAAAAAAAAAAAAAAACATATAATCCCTCTATATTCGTAAAATAAAGTCGCTTTTTAGACGAGGTTTGGATCAAACATTAGAAATATAAATCATCAATAACTTTTAAGTTGTTCAGTTTTGTAAATGAGAAAATTATATGAATAGATTTAACTTAAAAAAATACATTCATAAAAGTATACATACTCCCTCCGTCTCAAAATAATTCAGCATGTTGACTTTAAGATATCATGTTTGACCGCTCGTCTTATTCAAATTTTTTATATAAATATTATCCATTTTGATGTGACTTAGTTTATTATTAGAGATACTTTAATAATAATTTATTTATTTCCTAAATTGTATAAATAATTTGAATAAGACGAGTAGTCAAACATGATGTCTTAGAGTCAACATGGTGAATTATTTTGAGACGGAGGGAGTACATCACATTTCCATAAAGATTTTTATAATAACAAGATATCAAAATTGTGTTTTGGAGACGAGTGTCGCTGTCTTTAACGACTTCCTTACCAATATGAAGGGAGTATATCCTACCTAACAAGGATAACACGTCTCTTTCCCTAATTTTTTTTCTTAGGACATCCCAGAGGGGCTATAATTGGAGATGGAGGAGTCATTAGTCATTAATGCTTAGGGCTCATTAGGTAGTATGTACAAGTCTAGGTTAGATTTTTTGTAGACAAGGAAACCAAGTCTAGCTAGGTTTGATAATGGACCACTTTTGATATTAAACCAAAGAAAAAAATAATAATCTTGAGCTGCCAGCAATTAGTTGTAAAGAGTTTGTCTTACCAGGCATCATCACCCGTCCTAATTCTCGCAACACCTAGGCACTTTAGGGACTCTATGACAAAGGTTAGGCGGCATGTATATGTTGTTATGATGAGCATGCAACAGGCCGCAACAAAAGCTCAAATATCTTTGGCCGCTAGTACGAAACCAGTACCACGGACGACATGGCTGCGTGAGATTCAAGCACACTGGCGTCAATAATTCCGCTGCCACGCACAACAACAATGCCAGGCAGGCAGGCTTTGCCGTAGCCGTATTGCACTAGCATTGCATGCAGGTCCAAAGTCCAAACCGGTGTACTGCACCAATTGGCCTTTGCTTGCAATGAAAACGCCAAGGCAAGGTACGGCGTACTATTCATGCTCTCCAATCTCAAGAGTCCGAAGTACCTCGTCATCATGCAAATTCCGGTGCACAAGCTTTGCTTATTGTAGGGTCAATCATTATATTATATTATTGCAGGATCGAGTTCCTTCTTGATCAGAGAACTTATTAAAAGGTCAAAAAGAGTTACACGTCGTAGTCTGGTGCAAATTGCATATAATTTCGAGAGCATCAGGCAGCAGGCTCTTGATCAAAGTCTACTAGTTGGGTTGGGATTGTTCTTGGGCAGAAATGAATTATTAGGAAACGAACGAATTGAAGATAAGAACGAAGGGCTGCATATGATTATTTTTGAACGGGGTGCATATGATTATTACTGACCGTGATCGCGAGATGCAGGAACGGGGCACGGGCTGCTCAATAATTCAGAGAGACAGCACATCAAGCTATGGCGTGCGGCCAGTGTGCTCTATCTAGCGCCACTGCACTAATCATTGCCAGCCATTTGTGCACTTGTGTTTTAATTAGTTTTTTTTCAATTCAATTCAAGTGTAGCTGAGACTGGAGATCGAGCGCTGCACGCATCGCTTAAGCATATATCCAGATCAACCTGGGGGCTAATTAATCGGACAGCTAAGCTAGCTTGGAGTGTTTGTGTGTGTGTGTTGGACAGTCAGCTCACCCACCACCAGCCGCCATCGTCCATCTGGTGGCGGCACCACTTTTCTGCACTGCTATCCAGTTTTGCTGCTTGGCAGGAAGCACACAATTAACTAGTCGTGTCGTACTGTATGAGCCAACAGTATCCGTCTCCAGATCAACACGGACTTTAATTAATTACTTTAATTACAAGCAAAAGAATTAAAAGGTGGAGTTTAGGACAGCAATGCAGCACAGATGCACGGAAATGGGTTACTTTAATTTTTCATCGGAAGAAACCACTAGTTTCTATGGGGTTAATGCAACTCATTCCATTAGTGGAATTGAGAGAAAAGGAAAACAATTATTTTTTTCGATCATATCACATTAAATACACCGTTATTACTACGCTTCGAAAAGATTAAATGTAGGTAAAAATAACTAATTACACAGCTTTTAGACGCCGCATATCATGGCATCGCATTCTTTCGGTACCTCACATCTACGATAGCATTTACATTTACCACTAACAAACAAACTACAATATACCTACGCGATACGCGGTTACAAATTTTTAAAGACGAAACAGCGCTTCAGTCGTCCTCGCAGCGCTCTAAATACGTTGCGCTGGCGATGGCAGCAGCCGCGGCCTTGTTTCATCGGCGGCAGTCAAATTTAAAAGGATTGGGAGATCCGCACGGGGCCTATCATCTGGGACGGTTCAACTACAGCAGCCCCAATCAAGTTTATTACGGCATCCATCTATTATTACTTGGACTACAGCGATCGCGTCTGTTCACACTTCTGCTTCTGACTGCAGTAGTCAGCACATAACCGTCGTCTCGTCTCGCCGCCGTCCCCAGGGGATATCAGAGCAGATATATATATCGATCGAAACTCCGTCGCAAGATGACACGTCTCGGTACGCCGATCATGGGTCGTCAAGGCACACCCACACACAGTGTTCGCAGTTGCCTGGGCTAGTCGCCTTGCCAAAATCACGCACTAGACTCTGATGGTTACATTGGCCCCCGCTCGATCAGAGCTGGCGCGCAGTGAAGCAGTGCTCAAGCCACTTTATTCTACAGGCGCTGGATGAATGTGATGCAGTGCCAGACTGCCAGTGCAGTGCAGCGAACGAGAGCGCATGTCAAAACTAGAAATGCGCCATCCTCGTGTGGTGAGCTGAATGAATGACTGAAAAAGCTGCAGCTGGAAAGACTGGAAACAAGTGCCGGCAAACTCTGCCTGCCGTTCGTGATGGTTGTGACTGATGAGTGAGTGATGACCGACGAGAAGGGTGTGTCGAGTTGGTGTAGGCTTCCGACTCCAACCCAACCCGCTTGCAGAATTGCGATGCTGTTGGCCGGCCCTTAGCTAGCTACCATCCCGGGACGGGCGCTGCTTCTTTCTGTGCAGCTTCGTGCTCTGGCTTTTCCTCTACTATAACCAGCGTCGCGTTAGCTGCCCAGGACCACGCACGGGTCGCCGAATGCGCTACAGTGGGCAGACGGGCGCGCATCATATTGATACTCCCCTCCGTCCCGGAATATTCGGCTGCCGGGCGCAATTAACGGTAAACAATAAGATAAGCCAGAACAATCCTGGGACGCTTCTTGCAAAGAAAAAAGTTGTCACGACAACGACTTGTCGCTCAGATGCAGCAATGCAGCATGTTCCAAGAGAAAAATAAACAATGCGAACAGCATGGTCTAGTAGTACTAGAACTAGTAGTTTGCTGATGGCCTCCAACCCGGGCCGCTGGGATGGGCGACGTGGTGCGGCGGGCTTGCCGCCGCGCAGCAACCGCGGTTGAGGCTATCTCCAAGAGCGCGGAGCCCGGTGAGCGGTGATCATGGCGAGGCAGTCCAGGCAGTCCGCACACAATAAGCCAGGCCGCGTAGGCCGGTGGCGCCAAAAATCCAAAAATCTCTCCAAGAGCATTCGGAAATGTTAAAGGCGGGCGCCGTTCCCTTCTGGCCAAGATTTATGCGCCACGACGCTGAGTATTCACGACACATCCATATGTATTAGAAGAGGTGGAAGGGCATAAACATAATTTTGTTTCGCCTCGTGGTTTCGAGATAAGTTTTTAAGAGGTGGAAGGGTATAAAACATAATTTTGTTTCTCTCTAGTGGTTCCCGATGTATTAGATCAGCCGTAAGAAAACGAATTATGTCAAACTGCTTGAGATGAACTCTTTTTTGACTTGCTTATTTGCATTTTAGATTTGGCAAATAGAGAATTGCCAAACCAGCTTTGTTAAAACTGTTGGAGATGCTTATATTGTATATCGCAATAAATTTATTTTGAAAAAATATATTTTATAAATAACTAATCTCATAGTACTTATTTTGTTTCACAAGGGTTTACTTTCATATATTCCTTAGTCAATGTGTCATGTGCCAAATTGAAGGCCACTTCCGCCGCTTAGGGCTCCGCGCCTACGCGGCGCTCGGGTGGCTGGGTCACGCCGCCGCCGCCAACACGCCATCGTCATCCGCCTCACAATTAAGTAATAGATATTTAGGAAATAAAATAAAAAATAAAATCGTGAGTTCTTTAGATGCAAATCTTCCCCAACTATAAATACAGCTGGACTGCAATCGGGCTAGGGATCAATCAGAAAAATAAAGGGGTAACCCCAACAGCCGCTCCGCCTAGACTCCTCTCTCCCTGACACGCGCCGCCGGCCGGCCGCGCACGCGCCGCCCCAGGCGGCAGCCGCCGCCAGCCGCCTTCCTCCTCTCCTTATCATTGTGCTAAAGTAGCACCTCATTTACTAAAAATGAAACCCCTAAGACCATTATTTTTTGAGGTTCTCGTGATTTCTTACCCCAATCCACATGTGTTGTGCATAAGAGTGGAATTTAGCTTAAATTCCACTCCAACATATGGGATTGGATGCTAATCCAACCACATTCAAACAAGGACTGCTTAGATTCACGACAATGGGGCATAATCGGTCCATAATGACGCAATGTGTGAGAGTAACTAGATAGAGAGAGGCTTTTCTAGTGGAGGTAGGAGGGCTGAGGGCTGCGTCTGAGATGGACTCAGACAGATACACTCAGCAACTTGCACGGCAAAATTATTGATCTCGAGGGTCACGCGCGCCCTCGTGCTGGACGGAGGACTAACAAATTAAAACTCTAACAGTAGAGTAAACCGCCTGTGGAATCTTAAGTTTGTGGTTGCAGATCTTGTGACGATGGAACGCAACTGCTACAGGCCAGGCCTGCGAGACACAAGAGAACAGTTTTCGTCAAGTTTGTACACTATACATGAATGAATTTGATGGACTGAGTGAGATTGAAAAGGTCGTTTAGACCACTCCTGATTGGTTGGAATGATCTTTATAAATGATATAAGTAATGTATAAGGTGTATCATATCCCCTTTTGCGTTGGAAGATGTTGAAACGACTGAAATTAAGTATGCAAATAACGTAACGTCGAGTGTCAGCCCCTGGCTAAAGGAAAATCCGCTAAAACAGCAAAGCTGCTCATATAAACTCCAAAAATGATTGTGTCAAAAAATCCAAAATCATTCTTATTAGGGTCACATCTCTTCAGAGTTTTTCTGTAATTTGTTTTTCAGTCACATCTACTGTATTTTATAAGAAAGACCGTGATCCGTAGTAGGGTCATCCTCAAATCAAGATATTTGGATCGAATTGGCGCCCAAAACGACGCGTTGAGCTTCAGCAGCCATGTCTTATTATAGGACCCGCCTTGAGCGCCACATGTGTATCACAATGTGCACCACACCAGAGGATGAGGATCGTTGTGGGATCCATGCATGATGCGTGTATACGATTGTGCAGGCGGCACGTTGCCATGTCGAGTGCTATGGAAATCATAGAATTTGTGCTTGGCTCAACTGTCAGGTGCATCCTAACCATTCAGCCTTACATGAGTTTTGTTAGTTTAACTCTAATTTAGATATTATTTTATCTTCTCAAGAAGAACTGTTTTGTTCAAACTTAAGTTTGCGTTTCGTTTGTTTTAATGAAAAAAAAAGATCGTTCAACACACGGTGATGGAGGAGTCCACGACATGCATCGCGCGCCGGCCCATGTGATTCCGGTTAGAAAAAGTAAACATCGCACGCCGGCCCATGTGATTCCCGCTATATATAAAAATTATTCTAAAAAATAAATAAAGAGGACGTAAATTCCTAAGCTTTTTCTCCGCTTGTTTGAGAATCCTTTTGTGTTAGCGGTGCTGTGGTGGCCGACGATGGGTGATAAGAGAGTCCGTTACACTTTTTTTTTTTGAATAGGTCCGTTACAATCTTTTTAGCTCGAAGCGCTGGAACTGGATTAACATCCACGTCCAAATAAACCTATCCAAACAATATGCTACTTTGCCCAAGGCACCATCCACTCCAAACCAGTTGCACTTTAAAACATCCAATCCTAATCCAGTCCAACTAATAATTATCCAGTCCAGTCCATCATCCAAATAATCTGCTAGCTAATCGTTCAGAGAATTCCAAAAAAAAAAAAACTAATCGTTCAGAGAACACATATATAGAAACAGAACCGTTTAGCTCACCCAGGACTGATCGTTCAGAGAACACATACATGCTAGCTAATCGTTCAGAGATGGTTAAAGATACAATGTAAGCATAGATAAACTTTTTCATGGGGAAAATTAAATAAGTAAACAGAATAATAAAACCTGTTCGTCAAGCCAACCACGCACGTTTAATATACTGTGTGTTCCCGCGCGCTAGCTGATACTTCCTTGAAATAAATTGACAAGGCATCCATTTGCATACTGTGACATAACCATGCATGTATATATACACAACAGTTGATACTGCAAATCAGTGACAACCTGAATATAGTACTCAGCGAAAATCAGGTGCCACCGTGCAGAGGCATGTTTTGCTCCTGCTCACACCAATGAATTTCCAAGTTCTACATTGCACAACAGCACCTGGAGAAGGTTGTATCACCAAGCAAACAAGCAACCCAGACACTCGACATTCATATAAGATTATTAAAGATAGGGCAAAAAAATGAAATTGTCATATTCTGTGGTGCCCCAAAAAGTGTTTAACACCAGAATTTTGGAAAACCCTCCATTTGTATATGGTTTAAGAGTAGCTATTGGTGCGACGGGGTCCTACTAGCTGCCACACTAGCAGATTGACCAGTTCCAAATTCATAAAAGGAGAACATGATTACAGACACAGGTAATCAAACTACAGATACATATCATCAAGTAGCAGCGGATATATTGTGCGATATTCTTTGGCCCTCAAACTGATGTTAGAGAGCAGATGTTGCAAAACATGATAATGGTTCTTCAGCCATCAAACAAGCGGTGCTACCAGCCACTGTTTCCCCTGTCAGCATTGATAGTGTCCAATGTGACACTACTGCTGAAACCAAAAGATTACAAACATAAGAATCATCAAGAAGTGTTACATCAAAGTGGATCTTGACAGCAACAAGATAGTAATGCAGCACAAGAACTGACAGCAACAGCTTGCTTTAATTTCCAACAGGAACCTTGACTAAATCCAATCAATTGATATTATTGACAGCAAAGCAATGCAAAGCAAAGCAAAGCGGTAGATTCAAAAGGCAGGTACAGGTACTGCTGGCAGTTTAAAAACTGTGGTGAAAGGTAATAAGTTATTACTACTAACATACTGCTAATAAAAATAAAACAAACTAGTGGCATACAGTCTGTACAATAAAAGTAACAGTAGAGGTGAATAAATTAGTGGCTTACTGCAAACCATTAATCGATGGGTGATCAATTACATACCTGAACTAAAAGAGAATGTTTCTTACAATTCAAGGCAACATAAAGTGAAATGGAAAAAACAGCTAGAATAACAGACATTTTTTACATACCTGAGTGCATTTCTGAACACTAATCATCGCCGTTGATGTCATCATCCACTTCCTCATCTGAATTGCAATTTGAGTCAATCTTTTGCACGCTTCCAGAATCAAAACCCAAAGATTCAGTACAAGCCCAGCCATGAAAACTCACCTCTTCAAAAGAGACCCTGCTGATACAGTAATACTTGCATCTAAATATGCAATGCCAAATCCATCTTCCTGGGATTTGGTATGATGAACAATGGTGAGAAGCAGTTCAACCAAGGCCGAGGGAAGATGATTTCTTCCATGTGCTTGCTTCCAAAGTCAAGGACCCAATGTTCAGTCGGTAGCCCCGCTTGCAGGTGAATTCTACAGAACTAATATCATCAGTGAAGTAGACATGATTTGGTTTCAGCTGCGGATAATCCTAGCACGGCAACACAGTGACTGGTTACTCCTGAGAAACAATACATGATCACCCAAATTATTTATCTGCTCTACTTTTCTTGTCACACCACAAACTCTATATATCTCCATCCATTTGGTTTTGTTCTCAAATGTCGGCCCATCCGCCTCTTTTGTTATCCCTACTTCTGGTCTCCGTGACTTGCAGCAGATCATCCCATGGAGCCTGAACAATGTAAACCTTTCCATACCAGAAAAGGTCTTTACCCTGTCCATGATTATCTTTTCGGTGACCACAGGCCCGTTAAGATCGAAGGCTTACAATTTCTACCAAGTGATGTCACTGCATATAGATGAACACTACAATATAGTTTCCAACAGATGCATCATAAAAATAAAAGTGCCTTATGATGTAAGTGGTACCGCAACTTTCGAAGAGGAAGAGTCAAGGGTGGTCGGGAAACTGACCTGGTGTTGTTGTTCATTGAGTAATAATGATAGTTACATATTACACCAGTACTGTCATAAATGGGTGTCACTAGTGATCACCGAAGGGGTGCAATTTGCTCACTGGTGATTGGATTGACAAGGTGCATCTCAGATCGCTCGTCAACAGTAATCACCCAACCATGAGGACCCAATCAGATACCTTGATGGATGGGCGGCTCAGGAAGGGTTAATTTGTATGACCTCTTTCTGAAAGGCTGTAGAGGCAAAGCGACATTCTCACCAGTTGATTCTGAGGTGTAGAGAAAGCATGGTGTCTGCGGCTGCTTCTGATGGCCGATGCCACGACGAATGCTGGTATACGCGGAGTTCCAGGCGGAGCAGACGGAGCCTGCACGAGCTAGGTCAGGGATCTCCAGGAGGGAAAATATATCCATCAGATATCCTGGGGTAGCTCCGGCGGCAAGTTTCCTGATACAATCTCCATCGGTAGTGCACGAACAGGAGCATAGACAGGTCAATGAGTCCGGCGAGGAAGCGCGAGCTGCAGCCGCTCGCTCGCTATCCCAAGGGTGCGTGGATCAGAGGGCGGGCGGGCGCGCGCGCGCCGGCAAGGCAGAGGGCGCGAGCGCGAGGGCGGCGCAGATGGCGGCGCTTCGAAGGGGAAGAAGAAATTCAGGTCAAAGCCTTTTTTTTTTTGCGACAGAAGCGAAAATGTCTAGGATACAACTTGGGCCACCCTCCCTACGCAGTCTCCTACGCGTGCCAGCGCGAAAGCCAGGCCGGCCCAAGAGAGACACGACCAGGAATTGTTACATTTTCTTGGGCCCGAGCTATGGAAGCCTTCGAAGGAAGCCGTCTTATTATAAGAAAAAAGTGTTCCAAAAAAAAAAAAAAAAAAAAAACGAGAAAAAATGTTGAATGCTATTCAAAGTCATAACCTTTTCTTATCTGCCATTGAAACATTCCTGCGTTTTCTTTATTTTTTTTTTTCTCTATGCCATTGGGACATGAAATCAGTTAGATTGATGTTAAAAAGATAGAGGAAATGATAATTAGATCTTTGTCATAAGTAGAGCCATAACCTAGAAAATATGAAGATATCCTTTTCCACGTAATCAACACTTAGATAGTATCGCTACATGTTGTTTTTCAATAATGAAAAATTATACAACACTTAGTTTAGCACACACATATAGTTCAACTAAATATTAGTTTAGCACACATATAGTTCAACTAAATATGCATAAGCAATATGATAGCATCACCTCTTTCTGAAAGCATCCGCAACAGTTTGGGGTATTTTTTTTTATTTTTGCAAAAACGCTCAAAAAACATCTCCGACCGTTTGGCAAATGACGTGTAAAATATGACAACTTGAAAAAAAACTCCCCCTCACAAGACATATGCATACATCTTGATATTGTTTTTTTTTTTTTTGCCAAAACCAAATTTGAAAAAATTATTGGATAATAACTATTTTTTTACTTGGCATATATTTTTGTGACTTAGCAAATCATAAGTTTTTTTTTTTGGCGATCACGCCAGCGGCGTTTTTCAAGTACAGAAACCTGGGACGGCAACTTTGTGGTTACCGGCCCACTCGATAAGAACTACGACACGCTTTGTGATTACAAGGAAACAAATGCAACTAAAGAAACAAGAACACCGGCCTACACATCGCCCCCTCAAGTCCCGCCAGATCCAGTTCAAGGACGTTCACGTCAAAACGTCCGCTCAAAAGAATCTAGAAAGACTCCTTCCATTCGACCAAGTCGATGTATTATCGGGGCGGCCTTGACTTCGCTATCAACCACCAAGTCAAGTAGCATCCTCCTCGACCTCAATGTCGAAGCTTCCTCAATAGCACGAGCCGGGCACGCGGGATGTCACTCACCGCGGCATATGGCAACAATGTGCTCGCTACACCACAGCGAAATGGCGGGCACTAGCAACCCTGGAGCGTGTCTTGTACAATTTGGCAAAACCCTTGGAGATGAACCCTTCTTCCTTGGAAAGAATATCTCCTCTTCATTGGCGTGGAAGAAATGTCTCCCTTTTTCTTTTCAGGGAAGGTTAATGTATTTTCCTTTTACATTGTTCATCATTTCTTTTTGACCGAAACACACTGTTCATCATTGTTGTATATATATAGTGCTTTCAGTATTTATCGACATCTCGTAAACTTTTTCGGAGTACAAAAGACGCCCAGTTAATGATTGATGTTATCATCAGTTAACTTGTATCAAAATAATAGACAAAAAAACAATATTGACATATAGCATTCTCCAAGGGTAAAGAAAAACAACAACGTACGACTGTTTGAATTTTTTCCTTGCTAATTTCTCAAACGTTGGATTTTTCCTAGCCATTAGATCAACTTTGAGTGCGTCTGAACGCGATTTTTGTTCGCATAGTCATACGGACCAATGGACCCAAGAGAAAATGTGAAGCTCACGATGCCCCCGTACGTATAGTCCTTGTCCGTTGTGAGAAAAAGCGTGAAGACGCTACAGAGCTTTTGTACCTCCGATTCAACACGTACACCCATCTCGGCAAGTGAGTGAGCCATTCCTTTCAGATCATTCGGTCAGGTTTCCATCTCGCAGATCTGCGTGTCTCCTCACATTCTCCGGCCTGATGCTCAATCAATCCAAGCCGGCCATCGGAAAGCGATGCATCCAACAAGAGGTATGGTGGTAGCGCTGCACCAATTGGCCGGTTTCCAAATTCCAATCCACCCACCCAAATGCACGTAGATTTGATTGTACAGGCCCAGGGATGGATGAGTGAGAGGAGAGGTCATCTCTCTAAAGCAACCAATTAACTGGTTGCATTGCATTGCAGTGGTCTTCTTTACGCTTGCGGGTGTCGTAGGCTCGTCGCTCTCTTTCGGTCGTCGTCATGCATCCCTTGCAGATAAGCTGTCAGTGCCTGTTGGAGTGACACAACCGTACTACACGAAATCTAAAGGAAAGGCTGGTGGTTTTGGACAGAGATTTCGTTCGAAAAAAAGGTTAGTGAGGTGATGAGTGATCGAGGAGACGCACACGGATTAACCATTGCTGAAACTAGCTGCTAATATCTAGCTAGAGCATGGAGGAGCAGCTAGGAGCCACAGGATATATCAGAGTTAGGTTTCAGATGGAATCCTCTCATTTCCTGACATCATTCTCCTATCCAATGCAATCATCTTTTTGGAGGACGAATGCTCGATAGGGATGCACAGATTGGAAACGCTAATGCAGTCATGCTTTATTGGATTGGACGGCTCATCCTACTTGAAGACGCTAGCACGCAAGAGGCTTTGGCGGCTAGTATTTCCGATCGATGCGTATCTGAATTCTCAACCAAGAATCCAACACAGCGTGCGCTGTGCTTGTAAAGCACTCGTAGAGGTACGTCGTAGTATAGAAGCTAGTACCATTCGGGTCGGTAGCTTCTTCAGAAACAGAGAAAAGCGCTAGCGCGCCGGTGCCTGTGCGCCCATCAACGCCACGACGACGGACACAGTGGCGATGCCTAGCTAGCTCGCAACCTTTTCCAGCACCGGCAGCGATTCCCACGCACAGTGCAGTGAGCGACGCGAGGTCTGTTTCTCGGCGGCGTGCTCGTAGCTCAGGTCGCCGCCGGGACGGTGGTAGTGTGGGTGGTCCAACGGAACGGAACGGAACGGAACGCATCAATCATGACATCTCACGGTCCCTGTCGATCGAGTTGACTTGCCGCGTCACGTTTCCGTCCGCCTGTCCCCGGCCTGTCTCCACTCAACCCTGGCCACGTCAACATGCATGCACTGCACGGTGGATCGGAAGAACCTGGCCTGGACGACGGCACGGACGGTAGCTCTACCGGTCTGCCCTACCTCTGACTTGGTGCGCGCACCAGACAGGCGACGCTGGCGCCGCCGCCGACGCGCACGAGTGCACGACCATCTCGCCATCGCGCGCGCGTGGGGGTGGAGGCGTGGATCTCATCACGCGCGCCATCGACAACGCCACCGCCGTCGGCCGTCGGGCACTGCGCAGCGGCGGCGGCCGGAGGTAGGTGCGGTCAGCACCAACCAACTATCGCGGTTGCCGCTTTGACACTCACCCTGACAGGCAAAACAGGCATGAACGCACGCACGCACGGGAAGTGCGTCTGATCCGATCGCCATTAGACAATTGTGGCCACGTTTTTGTCTCCTTCGCTCGATGATTGAGCTCAGCGGTCGCCGACTCGCCGGTCAGCAGATCGGTCGGTCGGATCTAGGCCGTGAAGGTGAAGTCATCTACTACAGAGATAGTGTACTTTAAAAATGCACCAAATATAAATACATATACACGTACTAGAATAATAAAGAGACGAGTCGTGAGTGCTTTATGCACCTGCAAATAATTCAGGAAGCGTATCCTATCTTCTGCTTCTGAAAAGAGCCATTGTGTTATGTCCATGGTCATGTTTGACAGGTTTCCGGTTCCAACCGGAACTGCTGCGGATAATGAAAAGAAAAAGAGCAGGCGCCCGCGATAACCTATAACTTTTTTCTACAAAAATGGAGCGTGACGTGTGTACACCATCGGACGAGCTTGCTAGCTTGGACAAAATTTTTCATGGAATTATACTACTAAGTACGGCGACACTTATTTTTTATTGGAGTCCACAGGTTAGGTATTGCCAAATCCTATCCTCTCCCATACTCCTATAGAGCTAAATCTCATTAAATATTTCTCTCAACATATAAGATACTCCCTCCGTTTAGAATAACAAGTTCATTTGACTTTTTGATACTAAGTTTGACCACTTCGTCTTATTCAAAAAATTTGCACAAAAATAATCAAATTTAAGTCATTCTTAAAGACTAATTGTTAATAAATCAAACCACAACAAAAGAAGTGATATTTTGTATAAAATTTTAAATAAGGCGAGTGGTCAAAGTTAAGGTTGAAAAAGTCAAACAAACTATAATTTGGAATGGATTTAGTATAAACTATCAACGTCAACAATCCACTCAATAATACACTATATCCAACTAGCATATGTAATTATGATAGTTTTTTAGAATCCACTAACATTTATTTAGTTGTCACAATAGTGTATTAAACCATTCACCAAAAATTAATTTAAGATAGTTTTATTCAAATAAATATAACTACAAATATTCTAATTAATTTTAAATTATCTCCATGGAATCGCAAGAACGGATGGGATATTCACCTAGTTAATATAACGATCACAACGAGCACCATCAATCAGAGTTTATGGAGCACTCACAAATAGGCTTTTAATGAAAAAAATCCAGATTAAGCCCCAATGATTCTACATGTGCAAACCGTGTGAATGGGGTTTCTAGCTAGAATCTTTTGTGTACGTATGCCCAAAAAAAAAAAAGCTTTTTTCCGCAACTTGCAATAATATTAGTGCTAGCTACGAACAGGGCCCACCAAGGACACACAAGGAGGACCCAACAAAAGAAAAAAGGAGAAATGGGCATTTCGTTTTGCACGAATGTCTCTGCCTTGAGGACCCAGAAAGATCTACCAGCTTTTTCAGAATTCCTAGATATATATCATCAACTGAACGGAACTTGTTCAAGTCGTCAAAGTTCAGTTAACTTTTGGAGTTCACTAATCACAGTAATCTTCAGAGACTGGGTACGATGCATGCATGCCTTTAACCGGTCAGCAGGTTGCGAATAAAGCTTTGACACTTGGGCATTAAGAATGATTATTTCTTCTACAGATTATTCTGATTAGTTGACTGTCTAATCCAATCCAATAGAAGGATGCAGAGTTGTAAGTGCTGAAGAAACTGATGATGGTGGCTAGCTTTTGGTAAAATCGGCGGTGGTACCGTAACCGTACGCTAGCTTTTGCAAAGTTGCACGCCACCTCCCGATTCGTCTCTGGTCTGCGTCAACATGACAAGTTGTATTGCTTGGAACCTTTTATAGGTGCGAGAAAATGAGAGCTATCTGTATATTCTAAAGCCGTCAAATTTATCACAAATTCAGTCATGGAAAGGGAAAGACGAACATCCTTTTTCAGGTGTATAATATAATATAATATAATATAATTGCGTAGTAGTATGCATGCATGGCCCTACAACTCCAGTTGAAATTGGCCTCTGGGGTCTGGCTGCTCCTCCACTTCCAATATGGCTTTTACCGATGGCGACGAGGCAACCCGAAGCTACAGTATGTTTGGCCACAGCTCCTGCATTTATAATGATAACGTGATGGTTCTGAATTTTACGTCCAATTATTAGCTGTCGAAACTAGACGATTGATTGACATCCGTCGCCACCACGCACGAATGTAATGTATGATCGGCTTCAAAAAAGAGCAGAGCAGGCCTTAATAATCGTCCTTAAAGAAACCAAGAGAGGTGACACGTACCTGTTGATCGTTTCGGACATATGACAGTGACACGAACAGGGGACGATGGAATTGCAAGACGACTTGATCATCTCGCGTCGCGCGGCACATTTACAACTCGTAACAGATGCAGCAGCGTGACGTCTTGATCAAAAGTGAATCAAGCGTATGCCGAGCTGAGGCCTATGGCGGCCTGTGGGTTTCCGTGCTGTGAGGCCTGTGGCAGAGCAGAGCAACGGGACTGAAGAACAGGAACCGTTCGATTTTCGCAGATCTTGGTCCGCTGTAGCGGAGCGGGCCCTGATTCTGGTCCTGAAGAAGCATCCATGGCACAAGCATCCGGCGTCCGGCAAGCAGAACCCTCCTGCGAATCCGCGGCAAGCTCTCGAAGCAGGACGGACAGGTCACTCGCACGCGTGCTAGCTGACACCAACGTGACAGTTCAGGCTCCAGAAGCCTAGGTTTCTCTGAAAAAAGAAGACGGCGTGCTGCGCAGGACGCCCGCCGAACCACTAGCAGAGGGTGGGTGGCAGAGCTGCTGCGAGCGCTGGGAATTTGGGTGGCGAAGGCGAGCAGGGACAAAATGATGAGCGAGCGAGACGGTGCATTGGCATTGGCATGGCATGGGGCCGAGCCGAGGCGGCGTGCGGGAATGAAGCGGAAATGATTGGTGGAGGGCGGCACGGCAACCGGCAACGGCGGACGGCACAGCACGGCCGCGTGGGATGGACGTGGACTGCTCGCCGCTTTTGGTGCCGCGCCAGATCGGCACAAGCCATAAAAGCGGCTGGCCGGCCGGCGTGCGCTGGGACACTGCAACTGTGAGTCCCACGCACCTCTCTCCTTCCTGCTCATCGGCACCTCTGCCCTGCCGGTGCCCGGCGCCGGGGTCCAGGTCCGAGCTGCCGATCGAGACGAGAGCACCCACCCCAAGCTGCTGCTACAGGAGCACACCAGGCAGCTGAGGTGGAGACCTGCCACCCGCCGCCACTAGCCAATCCGGTTGTCTGTCCTTGTACACTGCTCTGTTTGTGTACCACAGCAGAGCCGGCCACTGCTCACTCCGCTTCTCACTAACGCTACCAGCCTGCGGCTATTTAGTGGCGCCCGGCGCCTAACACTCGAATTCCATTTGCCTCGCGCTGCCCGGCGTCGTCCTCGCTCGCGTGTCGCGGCACACGCTCGCCTAACATTCCTTCCTTTCCTGTGAGCTCCTCCACTCCTCACAAATCCAGCGCCGCCGGGCGCCCAGCGCGCCTGCTCGTCTTCTCTTCGCCATCCATCACCTGGCCGGCCGCTTTCCCGCCGCGTCGAGACATGTCGAACGCCAAGGTGAGCCCGCAGTGTCTTCTTGTTCTTGGTTCGTCGGTGAAATTGGTGAATGCATACGCTTACTAAGCCGGTCGTTGATGCATGGTCCCGGTCGTTCATCTCCACATTGCATTCCCCTCGATCGTCTGTTCTAATTAAGCCGCCAGAGCAAGCGGATGACTAACTGTGTGCCGTCGTGGACCATACGTGTGTGCAGAAAATCGTGGTGAAGCTGGACTTGCATGACAACAAGGACAAGCAGAAGGCGCTCAAGGCCGTCTCCGTGCTCGTCGGTACGTACCACAATTCTTCAGAGTCATAGGGGGATCAGTTTCGGTACATCGTCGTTGGCGTTGCTCTGCTTGTTGCAAATTAACGATCGAGTGTTGTCTTGTGGTAGGCATCGACGCCGTATCGGTGGACATGGCGGCGCACAAGATGACGGTGATCGGGACGGTGGACCCGGTGCAGGTGGTGAGGCAAGCTGCGCAGCAAGTCGTGGGCGGCGCACCTCGACTCCATCGGCCCCGCCAAGGAGCCCGAGAAGAAGGAGGAGAAGAAAAGAGGAGAAGAAAAGACGGCGGCGATGGCGAGAAGAAGGACGGCGATGGCGCCAAGAAGGAGGAAGCAGGGGGACGGCAAGAAAGACGAAGGGGACGGCAAGAAGGACGGCGGCGATGGCAAGAAGGAGGAAGGCGAGGGAAAGAAGGAGGACGGCGAGGGAAAGAAGGAGGAAGGCGGCGACGGCAAGAAGGACGACAAGAAGGATGAAGCGGAGAAGCAGAAGCCCGTCGCGGTGGCCCCTCCATGGATGCACCAGCTGCCGCCGCAGTACATGCACATGCTCACCGCCGACTACATGAACCAGTACCGCCCACCGCCGCCGGTGGCGTACCACCACCACCCGTACGCGGCAGCACCGCCGCCGCCGCCGCCGCCGCAGTACTACTACATGCGCAACATGAGCATGGAGGAGAATCCCAACTCCTGCACCATCTTGTGAAGCAATCCCGACGGAGACGGTATCCCCGCCGCCGCCTGCCGGCCGCTTTCTCGCGCTGCATGAGGCCTTCGCGCGCGAACGTAGTACGTGCGTGTTATGTCCCGTCCATCCATGTGTACATCCGTCGTTTCGTCGTATTATTATGAGGCAAATGAGAAACCAGACGAATTAAAATACTACTAGCTTTATATATATTGCGAGTCGAAAATAATTCTAGCTTCACTCACTGCCAGTTCGTGAAAGAATCTGTAACTGAATTCTCTGCCAGTGGCGATCGTTGAGTGGTGGTCGTGGTAGCTCGTAGTGCGTGCATGCGCGTCATCTATCTTTTTCTCTGCTCTGAAGAAGCAACGAGATGAGTGAATGAATGGGAGCCACCAGAAACTAGAGACCGATGGATTATGGGTCAGAGCAGAGTCTTGGAGGGAGGGAGGAATATGCGGTGCATGATCGTTGGCCGGCGATGCACGCATGTGAGGGCTGCTCAAAAACTCTGCTTTTTCTGTTCTCTCGAGGATCATTGGCGCCACCCACAATAATGCACGGAAGAAACCTTGTTTTGCCAGGCATGCATGCAAATCCGCCAGTAGCTAGCTACTAAGATGCATGTGTTTTCCTGCAGATTATTGCTCCTCGTCGTACGTTTATGTCTGTATTTCATAATTTCGGGCCATATCATCATCATCGTTTTTTGGCCATTTCTTTGAGCAACGGAGAGAAGACATTCGTACTAACAGACATGGAAATTGTGGAGCTGGTGGCGGGGAGGGATATCAGTATCATGGCCATGTGACAAGCTGGACGTGCCGCTTTTTTTTGAATTCGATGGGTGGCGCGAATGAATCTGTCGGTGCCTCTGATTTTCTGGGATCAGTACTAGGAAGTAGCAGTAGTTTCAACCAGCTTCGCCTGTTCCCCTCTCGTGTGACTTTTTAGATGCAAAAAAAAGCGTCAGAGACATTTGAACCATCCTCATAAACCTAAAATCTGGCACGAGAATAAGAATGCAGGTTGGTAAATGGGTACAAAAAAAAAGGCCGGCGAAGATGACGCTGGCTGGAGCAAAAGAAGCACGCACACGCCGACGCATCTGAATTGTATTTTTGGAACATGTCGTCATCCTCTGCCCTCTGGCGCCATGGTTCGTCCCGCGTCTGGCACGTCCCTCTCCTGCCTTCGCAAGCGCAGCGTCACGCCAGGCAGGGCTACCTAACAAACAAATCGCTTGCTGCTCTAATCCACCACGATTGGTCGGCGCGTGGAGAAGACGCGAGGACGGCGGCGAGCACAGCTCGGCATGCGTATGCATCATCAGTGGTTGCAACTCAACTGCAACGGCGAGGAATCTAGTAGTAGGAAAACCTGGAAAACCGCCTGACCGTTTGTCGTGCGTCGTTACCAAACTTTTGGCACCCAGTCCAATCATATATGACTAGGAGTAGCTCGTGGATCATTACTCGACCAGCACTTGAATCAGTTGCAGTTGCAGGCTTAGCTGTTTTTTAGAGCTTAGCTATAGATCAAGGATCCACGGTTGATCACATTAAAAATGGTTGCCCCAAAAGAAGCCTCTTTTCTGATCTTGTACAGATTGTTTGTTTGTGAAGCACAGAGGTAGCAATAACAAGGCATGGCGCCGCCGTAGTACCGTCGCCGGGGCTCGAGAAAAGGTTGGTGTCGTATCGGTTTCCATTCCAACCCGACGTCCGTCCATCCGCGTCGGCAGTTTGTTTGGGGCTCTCTCTCGATCATCGCTGCGCTTCTCCGACGGGCGGCCCCCGTGGCAATGCCATCCGTTGCCGTCAAATTTTTCGGTGTGGGTGACTCGGATGACCCCGACGTCTCCACGCGGGGCGCCGCCCCTGACGACAGCCGGTCTCCCGGCGGCACCAGCAGCCACCTGTATCGGCAAAAGGGATTCAACAGTTTGTCCAAACGAGGCGCGACCGACCCGCGATCGTCTTCTCGTCGCTCTTTTCTTCTCTCCGGCACAAGCAGCACTGGGCCTTATCAGCCATTAATGGCGGGCATGGCTACTTGTTGAGTCGACGGACGGACGGACGGGAGCTTTTGGCTCTGGTTGCGTGAGGCCCTCGTGTTTCTCAGTGTTTCTCCTGCTGCGTGATCCGGTCGGTATGCGAAAAAGAATCTGTCTTCCTCGCGTTCGGACGGTTTTCTGGGTTTACCAGTACGTCCGGATCGTCAGAAACAGAGGAGGTCCGGGAAAACTGGCCTGACCTCTGCGCGCACGCGCGTGCCCGCGGACGTCCGGTGGTCGGTGGCGATGGCGACCGGTGCACCATTCGGCCAACGGGGTTAAAAAGAATAGTCCCCGGCTACCTGCTGCGGTTTTTATCTGCCGCGCCTGCCTGCCCACTCTCGCTGTCTCGCCCATGGGTGTCAACTGCACGTAGCCTCTGTTTCTGATGATCCGGACGGGAAAAAACGTCCCAGTTTTTCACTCTCGTGCTCGTCCAAACTCCAGAATCCAGATTCGGCGTCGCTAGATAAACGCTGACACTGCCCTGGCCCCTGCAACCTCGAGGCTAACTAGTGTTGCCAAGGCACGGATTTGCGACGTGCAGAGGCTTTCAGATTCTTCGGCACCAATCAGTGGCCTGTCAAGCAACTGTAGATAGATAGATGATGGAGTGTCACGGAGGTTGGCCATTGAAAAAGCTCACTTTTTCTTCGCCGGAAACCGGTGCTGGGGTTCGGATGAATGTACTGACCAGTCACCATTGACGAATAACCACTGTTCCTGCTATTAGTTTTGAGAATTTTTTATCGTGCTCGGAGGAACCGACGGTTCCTCCCGTTAATTTCATCTCAGCTAGTTCCTCTCCTCTATTCTCGTAAAAGGGTAGTTTAGTACTTTTCGTGGGTCCAGAGTCTTCCTCACTCCTTTCCTCCTCCCCGCCTGGAGCCATGGAGCCGCCGCCGCCCAGACCGAGGACACGCAGGGCGGCGTATGGATGAGCCGCCGCCGCCGCAGGCGAATAGAATGGCGAGGAGGAGCCGCGCCCGCGGCCGGCTGCGCCCCCGCGCAGGACGGAGGTCGCGCCCGCGTGCGGCGGAGCTCACGTACGCGTCCGGCTGCGCCCGCGGACGGCCAGCACCAGCGCACAGCGGAGCTCGCCGACGCGTCGAGCAGCGCCCGCGCTCGCGGCGGAGCTCGACCCGCGTCCACCACTCCAGCACCGTCGGTCGTCGAGGGAAGCCGTGGCGTCCGCCACCGCAGTGGGGAAGCAGCCGTCCGTCGTAGCTTGCCAGCCAGCGAGCTGCCGGACTACCAAGCAGAAACACTCGGAGCTAGTACATTCATGTAGCCATGACTACCATGCAGAACAAACCATGACACCCTCATTGTTATTCTCTCGTCACCCGCCATGTCCAGCTGCTGATGACGAGCATCCGTTGGCCACGCGTACGTTGCCTCCTTACTCGCCCTGGTGCTCGCCGACGGTGACGTGACGACGCATGGCTTCTTTTCTTGGGCTCGGGCGGCGGCTTCTTGTCCGGGAACCGGATGAACGAAGCAAGAATATCCTCATCAAATTAAAAGACCATTATACCCTTTAATATTTATTATAATTAGGTTTACGTGTCATGGTTCTTACCCGGCTCTTGGTTCATATTTGGTTTCGCCAGCTTTTTAACCGTTAGATCGGACCAAATGAAGAACCATATTAATTCAAGCGCCGTAAAAACTCTCATTAGTTTTGCACTGCAGCCACCAGCTCCACGACTTTCAGATCGCTGTCATTGCACTCTAGCCATTCTGCGACAAGGCGACGCAAATGTTCCCATCCATGCAGCGTCGGATTCGATGCGACATGCAAATCATTTTTCTAAATAAAAGGACAGCGAGTGCAAGACCTTCTTAGGCAAAAAAATAAAAAAAATAAAAAAAATAACAACAGCATTTCTATAAAAATTTTAAATGTTTATGGCTGATGCTCCGCGGAGCAGTCTAGTTTAATTTTTGTTGTTATTTCTCCTACGAAGATGATTCCAACTAGCAACCCAACCCTTAACGATAGATGAAGATCAATGTTTTCAAAAGCCAAAGTCGTAGTACCAAATGTAGCATGATCAAATTTAGAAATGAAGATGACGAAGACCGAGAGCTTCAGCTATTCATTCCACTAGCTTTAAAGGGGAGACCGAGCCTGTTGTGTTCCAGCACACAAACCACCGTCGAACGCCACGGACCTAGTATGTACTAGCAATCTTTTCCTTTATAGATACCTGACTTGAAAACCACAAACTCAAACACCTCCAATTCGCGCAGCCTTACCCTCATGGTTTGGTGATCAGTAGCCGGATAGAAAAAACCGCCGGCCGCCACTACATTTTTGCTGTCAACATCTCCACTGAGTTCAGGCATAATGTTTTCTGTAACTCCTATGTAGTAGCCTGTTCAGGTCGTCTTCGATGTAGTTCAGTTGTTCACCAACTCGTGTCACAGGCTCAATCACAATCGACTATAGTAGACATTTTTTTTTTTTTTTTGAAACCGACTATAGTAGACATTTAGTACACTGCACGATACGTTACAGGGCTGCATTTGTCATACAAGTACTCAACAAACAACCGTTTTTCTTTCTTAAACTAACGTACACACTTCGTCCTACCGAAGGCAACTACTACCAATGTGGGCCAGTGCCAAGGAAAAAGTATCAGTTTATACCCAACTTTTAACAAATCAGTTTATACCCGTGAAACAAATCCTACGTCTGACACCCAATTTATTTATTTTTAAAGTGACCCCGATTTATGTGACTACTGACTAGCAGTTTTTTTTTTTTTTTTAGGAATGCTATGCTGCCAGTGCGTGTTAGCGAAACGGATCGAGGTTGCTAATGTGGTTGGGCTCGGTGAAAAATTGCTAGACCAGAGAGCCTCGCAATTGCAAAACGAAGTGGGCCGAGGCCTCCGTTAGCAGAGATGGCTTTCAGCATACTATATATTAACAAATACCGGAGTTTTTTTTTTTTTCTTTTTTGTGAGAAAACAAGTACCGGAGTTTCTTCCGGCCCGGAGGGTACCGCTTGCACACGTGAGATAATATTTTTAAGCGTAGAGCGCTCCAAATTTGAAAGTTCAGCTAAATAACCGTTCAGTTGCTCTAAAATACTAAATCCGTTCTAAATTATAATTCATTTGATTTTTTCAACCGAACTTTAACCACTCGTCTTATTCAAAATTTTATACAAAATATAACTTCTTTTGTCGTGGGTTGCTTTATTATTAACAAATGGTCTTTAAAAATAACTTAAATTTGATAATTTATGTATAATTTTTTTGAATAAGACGAGTTGTCAAACCTAGGTAAAAAAGTCAAACCAATTATAATTTGGGACACATGGAGTATCAGTCTAGCTTCGTACAATCATACATCATTCACCATTTTCATAAAAGAAAGGCACTCAACCCTGGTGACATTCAAAGCATTCAGGATAGCTATTTTGACATCCCATTTGCAGTGTTTGGAGCATCTCAAGGAGGGCCTCTTCATATGTATTGTGTACAACTACGCTCATTCAGAAGGAGCTCTGGTTTACAAGTGATTTGACTGCTAGTATGGTACCAGTAAAAAAAAAAATACAGTACCAAGCAAGCGTTATCTCGATATGGCCTATAAGGTACACAGTTCCTCTGGGTATCACTTGGTCTGTTCCTACTTTCGTCAGATTCAGCTTTCCATACGATATCTTTCAGCTCTGATGAGAAGTTTTTGTAGAACTGCATGCAATTCCCATGAAATCATGTTAGTAACTAAAATCTTTGAGGAAACACGTATTTGAAAAAAATAGTTTTCTTTTTGAAAACATTACATTGTGGAACTCCAATGTGTCACCTCCGGTTTTTCTGAAGCTCAACCATGTGAAGTGATGGAGCAACCTCAAAACCTGCAAATGAGTAAAATACGGATATACATATGTAAGGTAAGAATTCATACAATAGATGTTATTGGTGTGCTTTATTCACTTCTTAAAACGGCAGCTAATGCAGGCTTAAACAAACCAGAATCTAAATCCAACGTTGCAATTCTAGGAGCAGTGACAGTACCTCAGTTGCAACAGATAGGTGACCTTTTCTTCCTGATTTGTCACCTTTCAATTTCATCTGGAGGACCAAATAATGGTACACGTGAATCATTATAGTAGAGATAATTATAATGCAAATTCTCAAGAAACCCGTTAGACCATGCATTACTAGCCAATGATAGCAAATGTCACACACCTTGTAATTTTGTTTCCGCACGTTGAAACCGAGTGGCCCACATGCACCCTCTATTTTTGTCATGATCTCCTGTGCTGTACATTGAGACGTGAAAGATGTTTCCCTCTTTACCATTCCCTATTTAGGGAAATACATGCATTAGCAAGGAATCAAGAAAAAGTTGCAGTGGAAGTACTCATTTTGTTCCCTGACCAAGACTGAGATTTACAAAAGTGAGCAATCAACAACAGAATTTCCTCCAATATAATTGTAGCTAATCTCTACTATATTCCAAACATATATTCCAAACATGAGGATATAATAATAGATTCAAAGCTATGAGAAATTTACCATCATCTCCTTCTCAAACAAATTTCAAGGTTGAAGCCCTGTGACCTCGAAATAAGAGCAAATGCATTCATGGATTCTGGTCTTTCTCTTCTCTCTGCCACAAGACGGTCCTAAAATGTAAAAAATCAAAAGGTAACCCATTAACTAGAGTCTGGTGCGTAACAATTAATTATTGGTTAACTGAGATGTTCACCAATCACATATTTAAGACATCCGATATCCATTACAAAATAGACATGAGTAGCCAGAAAAAGAACAAGAAGTCTATTGTGTCATCAAGTCCTTAGAAATTCTCAATCCGAAAACAAAAAGTAAGAAATAAAAAAGGTTCACCTTAACGATAATGTTTTTTAAAAAAAATTGACTAGAGGGTTTGCACCCCTACAGCATTTCTGAACAATAATGTGAACACAAAATAGAATATCAAAATGTTTTTTGAAGAATATTTCTGGGAATATTTTCAAGAAAACTGTAAATTCAAAAATGAACCTTTAGTTTCTATAGTACCTCTGAATCATTGAATGCAGCATCAACGTCATCAAGAGTAACATCTTCGCCTTGTTCAAAACATGGTGGTTTATAGTCTTTTTGAACCATTCATCTTCCAAAATTTCTGCAATCTTTATCCTCTGCAAGAATACAGCACCCATTTATCCAACAGTGATGATAGTGAGACTGGATGTGATATAGTGACTACAACACAGCAGATAAACGAAAAAATGAGACAGATATTGAAAAGACACATCTTAATCGAACTTACAGTATCAGGATTAGGATCGAGAATGCGCTTAATGAACTTCTTCGGCTCCAGAAGAAAACCATGGTGGACAAGTAACATTTGCTTGGCAGATCTGAAAAAGAAGTCGAAGAAGAAAAGTTCATCAAAGTTACCCCCTGCATTTCACAGGCAAACCAAGATTTTAAGTGTATTAACCGAACTTTACCAGTTTGTACAGTCTCATCAGATTGGCATCATCAAAGGGTAAGTATCCGGCCATAAGAAGCGAACAAGATTATGCCACAGGACCATACATCTGCAGCCATACCATCATAGCCTTTATCAGCAAGCACCTGCAGAAAAGCGCGATGCTTACACATCTTGAAGCAGATTAATCACAAAAAGGTAACAACATAAATAAGCTGACAAGTGATGAGAGGTGAGAACTTTCTCACCTCAGGCGCTACATAGTTTGGAGTTCCACAGGCAGTATGCAGAAGCCCATCCTCCTGACAGAAAACTCAGAAGAGTTAATGGAAATTCTTATCACCTTTCCATGTCTCCAAGCACAAACACTACTCTAGGAATATATTATGTGTTCGCTTTAGAAGGTAGCAAGTCAATCAATGACACAAAGCAATGCTGTAATGACACCAAACAATGCTGTAATCAATGACACAAAACAATGCGACTACAGATAGAAAGAAAAAAGCTTGTTTATTAACCACGCAAAATTCATGCTTATAGCTACCGACTAGGGATCATACTTTTTGTTTGTGGTGCAAATGCACTTAGGCCGAAGTCTGAAACTTTAAGAGTTCCATGTGAATCCAGAAGAAGATTCTCTGGCTGCAAAAAGACATTCATGACATGTGTTAAAAAAAGTGTACAGCATAGCATCCATAGTTGGGACACATGAGAAAGAGAGCAGGATAATTGGACAAACCTTCAGATCTCTATGGTACACTCCTCTGCTATGGCAATAATCAACTGCATTTATAAGCTGATGAAAGTACATCCTAGCTTCATCCTCTCCTAGCCTTCCAGAATTGACCTGATAAATTATAAAGAACATGTGATGAATGAGTTAATAGCTAACCTTCATACAAAACCAAACACCTAAATAATATGGCCCTAAATATCTAATATATGCCAGGGTCTAAAAACTAAGCCCACGGCATGTTCACAACAACGTCCACAAAGTAAAATAGTAACAATATGATCCACTGAAAGTTTTGAGAGCCTTACATCTTGTCGAATAACTTCGCCTCCATCAACAAATTCAAGAACTATGTATATCTTTGTTCTACTAGCCATAACCTATCAAATGCACAAATGATGATGAGATCATGAAAAGGTAATGAAAGTTGCATCGTCACGCCTCACAAAAATATTATACCTCATGCAGCTGGACCACATTGGGATGTTTGATTAGCTTCATAGTCGAAATTTCCCGTTTGATCTGGAAGAACAAGAAGTGGTAATATTGAGCATTCACTTTCCAAAGCCAGGCTAAACAGTAAATGGAACGGTTCAAGCAATTTGACAGCACACATCTAATGTTAGCATATTGGTATTTCACCACACAAAGGGGCTGATGAAGAGTTTTTTTTTCATTCAGTAAAACTGTATTTGGAAATATTAGCTCTCCAATACACCCTGTCTTCAATCTCAAAACAGAATGAGGAACGGTTGATGAAGAGTGACTTTTTTGTTCATTCAGTAAAAATTGAATCAGGAAGTATTAGCTCGATCTTCAATACTCCATGTCTTCAATCTCGATCTAAAAAAAGGTAATATGCGTGTATAGTTTTTCCTTGTGGCAGAATGGCTGTCACGAAAAGCGGCTGTGTGGAGCTAATTTGGTGATCAAAAGGTCATGCTGTCCCATCCTATCTAATCCTCCAGACCAATCAAAAGCTTAAGCAAAGATGGGATACAGAGACGCATGATTTCCCATCACAGACAATCCTCTCGACCACGACAGAGACGTCAAGCATATTCTTCGACCAGACCAACCAACGCGACTGACTGCGAATGAATAAATTACGGAGAGATCTTCCTGTTCGACCATCTATTAAATTGCCTCTACCGAGGTTAAATTGATTCCAGCGGGCGGCGACGGGGAAAGTGGGGAGGGAGGGAAGGGATGGGACCTGCTCGACCATCTTGTGTCGGAGGACGTGGTTGCGGTCGAGCACCTTGATGGCGCGGACGGCGCCGGTGAGAGTCGCGGGCGTGCTTCACCTTGGCGAAGCTGCCCTCCCCGATGGTCTTGCCGACCTCGTACGGCCCCACCCGCGTCTTCCTCCCCGCCGCTGCCGCCGTCGCGGGCTCCGCCATCCTTCGGGTGGGTGGGGAGGGGAGGGCTCGGACCGCACCGGACCGGCGGACGACGCGGGCGATCGATCGGACGAAGAAGCGGACAGACAGATAGGCAAGGCGCGCGCGAGTGAGCGACGAGGCGCCGCGGCTCCTGGGTTTGCGTTTGCGTTGGCTTGCTCTGCTGGTTCAACGGGACGGGACGGGAGCGGTGGTGGATTTTGCTCTCCTCCTCCTCCTCCTCCGGCTCCGCGCGCGTGCGGCTTTATAAAGCCGCGGCGCTGGAGTGACGCTGGGGTCCGTTCTGTTGGGGAAGGGAAACGCGTGGAGTGAGACGGACGGAGGCGGCTGGGTGGATGGGTGTGGGTCGTGCTGGTTTTGGCTGCCAGGTGCCGCGCTGGCAGGGTCTTCTGGGTGGGTGGATTGGGTTGTGTCGTGCGTGCTTATCCCTAGCGCACGCAGAACCAACGGGCTAGCAAAGCAACCGGACGGCACAGCGG